>JADRCO010001601.1:0-18179 GCA_021464525.1 Rhizophagus sp. LPA8_4_AMF | reverse complement strand
ACGGATACTAGCCTAATATTATTATTACAAAAAGCCTGAAATTAGGCTATTCCGATCCTAAAATATTTATTTACAATTTTCTTACTAGCACTATTAACGAGCTTGATGATAGGCCTGATTTATTACTATTACTAGCACATGAAAATACTTTTATTAACCTTATATTAAATCTGTAGTTTTTTGTAAAGTAATTTATCTAAAAAATATGAGTATTGTTAAAAACAACATTGGCTGCATAATAAGGGTAATCACTAATAACTTAACAGTTACACTTGAGAAATGCAATTTTATTGGTTAATTTTGCCTATGTGGGCAAATACTACATTACTCCATGACCCATGAAAAATCCATCCAATTTGAAAAAGCTAAAAATTTTTTAAGAACTTAAATGAATATTATTTGCAAGCAAAAAAATGGCCAAAGACCAAGAGTGAAATGGTCTTTTCAAGAAGCATTGGCTCATATTACAACAATAGCTCCTGGAAAATTAGTCAAAGAACGTTATTTTCTTGGTTTCTAACCATTTATATAAATAAAGAATCGAGTAAATATTTCAATGTGGAAAAAAGAAAAAAATTTGGATTAAAAATATTTTGTCTCCTATATTAGGAAGAGTATTAACGCTAATATAACTTCTAATAATTTGTATCCTTGGACAATGGTTTAACTTTACATTAAATTTATCACTTTCCCATTTTTGCTTTCAATGAAGTTAGTAATACCATAACATTATGTGTGACGATGATTTTATCAGCCTTGTTCCATGGAATATACTTAAATTCCAATAAGCGTTCGAAAACGTGCCAAGAAATTCAATTAAAAATTGATAAATTAAAATTCGAATAATATATTATCCGAGTATTTGTATAAATATATTACGTGAAGACAATTTCATGCGTTATTAATTCTTTTATTATTTCATATTTTTCTCTCGATTGTAATAACCAAATCTTTTTAAGAGTTTCAAAGCAAGAATAATTAAATAATTGATTATATCAAAATTTGGTTTATAAAAATATGCAAAAAAAAAAACGTTGATCGTGTTTCAATAAATCGAGACAAAATCATGAAAATTAATCGATTTTCTTTGATTTTACCGATCACGTAGCAGATTCACAGAAAATGTATAGGAATGTTCGGATAAAATTTTTAAATAACGTGAAAACATCAATTCCAAAAAATGATTTATTTATTTATTTATTTATTTTTAATAAAATTTGACTATTCAAGTATAAGAAATAACGAGAAATTCTTTCACAATAATTTATCACGTATAACCTCGGCACAATTATTTTTCCGGTCGGTTAATAGATGGGTTAAAAGATGGCTACACATAATAATGTTTGTTTTATAAAGATCTCCGATTATTTATATTATTGGATATACAGAAATTTCGAAACGTCGCACAGCACACTCTTAAATCACTTTTTTTGGTGATATTTCTATTTAAACGACAGTAATTTATTCCCATTATTTGTTATTTTTTTTCTTTTCTTCTTTTCTTTATTTTTTTTTTTATTTATTTGATCACTGTTATTAAATAGTCTTCCTTCTTTTGTCCTTCATTAAATTCATTATAAGTAAAAAAAAATTATCTCCTCTCAAAAAAAAAAAACATTTTAAATTTCCTAAAAAATATTTCCCTCTTTTACATTTTTATATAAATCATTTTTTTTATCTTCTTTATATAAGATATGGGACATGTTGGTTCAAAAAGTAATTTAAATCCTAATAATAACAATCGCAGTTCACGTAAAAGCTCATCATCAATTTCAAAAAAAAATTCATTTAGATATGCTAACGGTAGAAGATTTCATAATGATGAAAATTCAATGTATTTCTTACCAAATGATGAAGAAGAAGGTTAGTTTCGTAAATTTAAATTACTTTTTTGTATAATGATCACAAAGTAACCAATAAAAATATTATTTTTTTTTCAGTTGATAGACTACAATTAGAACATTTCTTGTTTAGATATATTTGGGAAGATAATTTTTCATCACCGATTAGAGATTTGATCGACCAAGGTGATGCAAAAGTATTAGACGTTGGGTAAGTAGTTAAAAAAGGTTAAATTCTGCCGGCCCGAATAATTTTAATTTATTTATACTGTATATGTATATATATATTTTTTTATTTTAGATGTGGACCTGGAACTTGGTTGCTAGATATGTCAACAGATTTTCCACGAAGTTCATTCACGGGCGTTGACATGTCACCCATTTACCCTGGTGATATAAAACCACGTAATTTAACATTCCATACAGCAAACGTATTAGAGGGTTTACCATTCGCGGATAATACTTTTGATTTTGTCTACATGAGATTCATGATGACCGCTTTCACAGAAGATGATTGGCAGAATAAAGTTGTTAAAGAATTAATCAGAGTATGTAAACCAGGAGGATGGATAGAAATTATGGAAGGTGATTTGGTTTTCAATCCTGAAGGTCCAGCTGGAAAAAGATTGATGGATGCATACCGATCAACACTTGAATCCAAACAAATTAATCCAAAGATAACCAACCATCTTCAATCTATTCTCACTTCTACACAAACTTTAACTTGTTTAACAACTAAAGAAAAATCTGGACCAATAGGTAGTTGGGCTGGAAGAATAGGGGAATTATCATATCAAAATGTTTCACAAACCTTACGTGCTTTGAAACCTGTACTCTGTAAAGTAATGGAATTTGCTGATGAAGAATATAATGAATTGATGGAGGAATTTGGAAGAGAGTGTAACTCGAATGAAACTAATTTCGTACATTTTAGATTTTTTGCAAAGAAAGTCGAATGAAACGAAGTTTGAACCCTCTCGATCGATCATCTCTCAATAAACATTTATTTAATATTTCCACATAATAACAAATAACATTTTTTTTTACGATAATTATAATTATAATATTTAATTCAATTTATTTATGCTAAAAATCATAAACCCTTAAGCATCATTTTACGAAATTAATTATTAATTTTAAGCTAGTTTTAATCATAATTTTTATTGCACAATCAATAAATAAAGTATGAAAAATTTTTTTATGGGATCAACAAAATTATAAATTTTTGTATCAACAAAATAATTAAATGTGATAAAGTATTTATTTTACGGTAATACACGGAAGTTCAGATTACGATCTTATTGAGATTATAGTATATATTATTACAGTTGATGCTGATCATCATTCATTTATTAAAAATACGGCTAAATTTGTAATCGTAATGTTACATTAAGTTCTAGACTTGTAAATAATATTATTTTTTATGATACGATTTTTTTTTTTTTTGTTTACTAATTTATTTATTTATTTATTTTAAAAGAATTGTTTAATTTATACAAGAATTCTTTGTTTTTTGTTTTTTTTTGAAAAAGTAACATTGCATTGTTACGCAAAAAAAACAATATGTATGCAATGTATGCATAAGAAGCATAAGATGCATGCTTGGAGCACTATACCCGAGTTGAAATTTGTTGGGCACATTTATTTGTATTGTACTCTCGGCGCTAAAAATAAACAAATGAATGATTAAATCAGCAAAGATTCTAATAAAATCAACATATAAGTTCTCATTCAATCTTTCTGTTCCTATAATATTAATGCGAATAACAATTTCATAATAAAATAAGTAATAATAATATTAATAGTAATAATAATAATAATAATAACGATAATATGCAACTGTATTAAAAAAAGGTGGCGTTTTCAACGTACGAATTATTATTTTCAAAAAAATTAAATTTTCTAAATAAAAACGAAAAATCCCTTAATTCTTAGACTATCCTTGCATGAAAGAGACTTGTTTATTTTGTTACAAAATAAATAAGTTATTTATTTATAGATTTTTAACATCGAGATAATATAATTGTAAATTCGGAGTGAATTTTATATAAATAAAAGAGAGATTAAAAGGTTGTGATACCATGCGATATTTCAAAAACGCCCATTTTTCCATTGTTTTATTGTTGTTTTAAGATTCACAGATTTCAATTTCTTCACAAATAAAAAAAGATCTAGACTCATGATGTAACATGATGCAAATGTTATACGCGTAATATGTATAATAATTATGTTTTATTGACGCGCTAAACGGCTCATGGTGAATTTTTTAATTTCCGTAAATTAATTGTAATACCTAAGTATTATTCACAGATATTCCCCTAAAATTAATAATGTGTGTGTTGTACTAATTTAAATAAATCACATATATGGTTGTTTTTAAAATTTATATCAAAATTTAAAATTCATCACTAAAGTCTAGATTGAACTGTGATATAATGGAATCGTATCACATAATAGTCGTTTTTAAAACCAGTTAAAAATACTTAAAATATTCTAATAAACATAACATTTAATTGATAATCTCCAATATTATAAACATAAATATAGTAACAGATGAACTATAATTTGATTCTGGCCTACATTATAATTCTCAAAATCTTATGTCAAAATATCAAACCAAATAACTTAAATGACCAAATGACCAAAATAACTAAGCCATTTAAATTCTATTCAGAATATCGGTTGTAAATTATATTAGTAAAATGGTGTATAATAGTACGAAAAGAGAAAAAAAACAAAAAATTACTCAACTCCATATCGGCCGGATTTGTTTCATCACATGTCAGCCTAATATAGTAAATTAATTAGTGAACTGGGTTTTTCCCATTTCTATAATAATTTTGTTATAGCAAATGACATGTGATGAGCCGACATGATATTCTTTTCTCACCTCGAAAGCATTATGATTTAATTATGAGGCAGTTTGCTCTTGTCTTTCGTGAAATAACTAAAATTCGTTCCTGATCGATGAGATTAATATCAACACTGAACCGTTCACACGGAGTAAAATTATGTATTGTCCTTTGTATTACATGTTGGTGTCACTATTCACCAGTAGCGACAATTCGAACATGCATTATAACGTTGATCCAGATTGACCAGGAAATGGGTATTCAATTAACACCATTCACTAATATTGGAACAACAATCTTGCCATTTTTTTGTTGGTGGATCTACTTGATTTCTTCATCTCCCATAATCACGTTATTATTCCTGTGATCATATCGAATCATCTTTTAACGGTCTAACCTCATTCTACCTGATAAGTCCGATACTATTCATACAAAATCTTCCAATTTTTTATATTTATAACGATTTGGCAATTAATTCAATGATTATTTTTAGAATTTCGTGTGAATTGAGATAGTAGATCTATCAAAGTAGATTGAGCCTTTTTAAGTTATATGAAGTTTATATGATGAGAATAATAGTTCCATTCGAAAGTGTTATCATGAAATAAAAAAAGACCGTAAAGTTGCGATCATCTAACCTGATATTTTTCTATAAATGATCACTCTGAACACTTTTTTTTAAAAAAAATTTTTCCCTTTTTTTCAAAATTAAAAAAAAAAGTAAAAAAATAAAATTACTTTCATAAAAATGTTACGGTATTCAAGTCCATTAGTTCAAGTAATAATCGTCGGTAAGTTAAACCAATGTTTAACGCATTATTTATTTAATGTAATTACGCGTACCAAATTTTACTTTTTAATCAATTAGGGATTATATGCTTGCTCAATCCTGGCATGTTTAATGCGTTAAATGGAATTGGAGGAGCAGGTCAACTTGACACCACGGTTGCGGCAAATGCAAACGTAGCATTATATACGTGTTTTTCCATAGGAGGATTATTTGCGGGCGCAGTTGTTAATAAGTTGGGCCCATCAGCTTCATTGGCTATTGGTGGATCAACTTATGCTTTATATTCAGGTTCATTATTGTATTATAATCATAAACATCACCAAGAATTTCCAGTTACGGCAGGTGCTATTCTTGGTTTTGGCGCAGCACTTTTGTGGACAGGTCAGGGTGCTATCATGTTATCTTACCCTACTGAACATAACAAAGGAAAATATATTGGATTATTTTGGATTATTTTTAATTTGGGTGGTGTACTAGGAAGTTTGATTCCAATCGCGTTAAATTGGAACGGTACAAACGGTGGTAACGTAAATGATGGAACATATATTGCATTTTTGGTGTTAATGGGACTTGGTGCTTTAATATCTTTAACTTTATTACCACCGCATAAAGTAACTCGTGATGATGGAAAGCCTGTTGAAGTGCAAAAATTTCCTAAATGGAAGGATGAATTTATTGAAGTTTTTAAATTATTTCTTGATTGGAGAATGTTGACTTTAATTCCAATGTTTATCGCTAGTAACTGGTTTTATGCCTATCATTTTGACGTGGTGAACGCGGGTTATTTTAATATTAGGACAAGATCGTTTAATAATTTATGGTATTGGGCTGCTCAAATTGTAGGTGCTATGGGATTTGGAAAATTTCTTGATACACCTGTATTGGGAAGAAAAAGTCGAGGAATTATAGGGTTGTTTATATTATTTATTATGATTATGGCAACTTGGGCTGGAGGTTTAGTTTTTCAATTAACATTTACCAGAAATGATGAAAAAAGGAATTTTGATTTATACGATAGTGGATATGCCGGCAAATTAATACTTTATCTTTTATATGGAATAAATGATGCGATGTATCAGGTAAAAATAAAGTTAAAAAAAAAAAAAAAAATGATGTGTCAATTAATATATACTTCAATTTTTTATAGTGTTATGCGTATTGGATTATGGGATCACTTACAAACAATGCGAGCATACTAGCACGTTATTCAGGGTATATGTCGTTAGTCATTTATAGTGAAAATCTTAAATATATAATATATTAATTTTTTTCTTTTTTTTTTAGATTTTATAAAGCAATACAATCAGCTGGAGGTGCAATCTCATGGAGAATAGATGCAGTAGGTACATCTTATTTGGTCGAATTGTTGGTTTGTTGGGCTTTATTGGCAATTTCTTTTCCTTGTACTTTTATTGTCGCAATGAAGATCAAAGAAACTAGTAATGCGGTTGATAGTGAAAAGACAGGACGTGAAATATCAAACTCGGAAAATGTGGAACGTAAGGGTGGTGAAATTACCTCGGATGCCATTTAACAATAAAGAATTTTGGAATAATTTAATTTTTTAATATCAATTCATATAATATTTTATAATTTTATTTTTTTTTGGTTTTTTTTATACGTAATGACTATAAGAAAGCAGCGATCAGTTCTCATCATAGCCTAATGATCGCCCTATAAAGATGAAAACTTCCGTTAGTTCGTTAGCTGTAATTCTCTTTTTATGATCATGTAATAGCATCTTATCAATGATAAGATGTATTAATAATTTATCAATATTTTTTTTCATCAGTGGTTCTTTTGGAATAGTTCTTTTGATAATATTGTTTGGCAATAAATCACCCATATAATCCTCATCCTCATTAAAAAATGGTGAAGTGAGTCCAGATAACAATGAAAATGATATAACTCCAAAAGCCCATATGTCAACTGACGGTTTGTAAAGATCATGAACTTTATAAACATCAGAATTTAATGCGTGATATATTTCTGGAGGTGTATAATGAGGTGTCCCACACATTGTCATATCTCTATCAGACGTTTCAATATTACAATATCTAGCTAATCCAAAATCAATCAACTTCAGTCTAGAATGGTCTTCATCTACCCACATTATATTTTCTGGCTTTAAATCCCGATGTACAATGTTTTTTTCGTGTAAATATTTTAACGCGTCTAATATTTGGAATGATATATCATAGTATTCTTTTTGGCTAACACTCTTTACTTTACGTCTATATTTTTCTAAATCTTCATACATCATTTCTTGCCAAATCAGAAGTCGGTCCGGTCCAATATAGTATCCAAGAACTTTTATGATATTGGTGTGATTCAAAGATTGGAGTAATTTTGGTTCTTTGCATAACTTGTTAAAAGTATATTGGTTGACATTCTTTGATTCTTTTACAATTTTACAAACACATTCCTTGATATGTTTTTTATTTTTCATATCTCTTGCACGATATATCACTGAATGTGCTCCTTCGCCTATTTTATAATTTTCGTTCTTGAATCGGTCGCTATATATTTCTGGCGCTTCTATCTCCTTTTCTTTTACTCTTTTCATATACTCATCATGGAACACAAAAATTATGAGTTGGCTGTCATTGTTTCCGAGTTTAATTATATCTTCATCAAACAATAATTGTTTTTCACGCATTTTTAATTTACATTCGTTGACATAGGTTATATATTTTTGTGTATTCATAGTCTTTTCTTGAATATAAGTTTCCCAGCTTTGTTGATTTTCTTTTTTACGTAAATAGACGAAACAGTGAAGTGGGGCAATAAACACCTCGTTATCAATATATCCTTTTCCACATGCGTCATCACTACCAATCATTATAGTTCCCTGATCCTCTGTAAGTTCAATATACTTTTGAACGTTTCGACCTTTAAAACATGAGATTACCTGTAAAGACATTTCCTCAATAAATTATATTAAAAAATAATAATCAGTATTGTTTTTATTTGTTTATCAGTTGATCATATGATGCGATGTTACGTCAAATGCTTAAGGGTTAAGACTCACGAATCACGATCAACCATAAAAAATTTCTCGTCTCTTACAAAAAACTTTATTATGTTTTGTGCAAGTGAGTTATTAAATCACTTTTACTTTTCAAATACATTTTTAAAATGCATGTACTGATTGTATATACAATGCATATATATATATTTTAGTTTCCGGAGAACCTCCACAGGAACCCGTAGTTTCGAAAAAATCGGGACAAGTTTATGAAAAAAGATTGATCTTAAAATACATTGATGACTATGGTAAAGATCCAATTTCCGGGGAAGATACAAAGGAAGATGATTTATTAGAAATAAAAGCAAGTAAGTTTCAAACAATGTTTTAGACGAGAATTGATATAATGATGATTAAATTGAATAAACAAATCAACTAGAAGCTGTTGCTGAAAAAACCTTGATTAGAATTAAATTACTGAGTCCATTTAAGGAACATTTCCATTTTAAGGTCAATTAACAATAATTTTAGTAGTAATAATAATAATTTATATAATTAGGTCCAAAGACTGTAAAACCAAGACCTGCTACTTTGACATCAATTCCATCTCTTTTGTCAGTCTTTCAAAATGAATGGGATAGTTTGATGTTAGAAACTTTTACTCTTAAACAACAATATCAACAAGTTCGACAAGAATTAAGTCAGGCTTTATATCAGCACGATGCTGCTTGTCGAGTTATCGCTAGACTAATGAAAGAAAGAGATGCTGCTAGAGAGTGTGTGATTTTTTGATTTTTTTTTTTTGAGTATTTAATCACTATTCAATCATATGTGATATTTATTTTTTCTAATATTTCTAAAAAATTAAACTAGAGCTTTAGCAAGCGTACAAGCACATATTGCTATAAAACCTACTCCAGAAGCGGTTGCTTCAGAAAGTCAAAATATGGAAATTGAGGAACAAGAAAGAGGCATCAATGAAGTTGTTATTAATAAACTAAATGAAACTAGTGCTGTGTACGTATATTATTTTTTTTTATTAATTAATATGATGTGCATGTGCACATTACATTTGAGATACACTTAATTAATTTTACATGTCAAAATCATAGACTATCGAAAAATCGTAAGAAAAGAAAACCACCCCCAGAACTTACTTCACCTGATACAATTAGAACCTTTACACAAAATTTTTCAATCGGTTCTTTGCATACTTCAACTACACCTGGAATAACGTCTATGGATGTTGATCAAACAGAACAACTAATTCTTACAGGTGGCAATGATAAAAAGGCGCTTATATTGAATAAAGAGGAAGGTAAAGTCACCAGTCAATTAAAGGGGCATACAAAAAAGATTACAGATGTATTATGGCTTGGAAATCCTAATGAAGAAGGTTATGATACTGCATTTACCGCAAGTGTTGATAAAACTATCAGAATATGGCAAAAGACTGATAAAGATTATAAGACTATGTCGACTCTTTTAGCACATACTGCTGAAGTCACAGGTATCTCAGTGCATGCTACTAAAGATTATTTGGTATCTGTGTCAAACGATTCAACATGGGCTTTTCATGATATTCACACTGCTCAAACGTTAGCAAAGATTGAATCAAATGATGTGACAAATGGTTATTCGACTGTAGAAATTCATCCTGATGGACTTATTCTGGGAACTGGAACAAATGATTCTATAGTTCGAATTTGGGATATCAAAATGCAAAAGAATGTCACTTCATTTACTGATCATACTGGGCGTATCACTTCGATCGCTTTCTCAGAAAATGGTTATTATTTAGCAACTGCATGTGAATATAATGCAGTCAAATTATGGGATTTAAGAAAGTTGTTAAACTTTCATACTATACAACTTGATGAGGGAGCAAAAGTTAATAAAGTATGCTGGGATTACAGTGGCCAATATTTAGGTGTTTGTGGAACAGATGTTAGGTAAATTTTATTCATTATTATTAAAAAGTAAAATTTTCTACTTGTTATTTCGTTATTATTTACATTCTTTCTTTTCCCTTTTAGAATTTATCAAGCAAAATCATGGAATCAGTTGGCAGTTTTTACAGATAATACTGCCGAAACTACAGATATGAAATTTGGTGAATTGGGAAAATGTGTATATGTTAGTGGTTTAGATCGTACTTTAAGATTTTACGGTGAGCCTACAGAGGAATAAATTTTCCTAATTTTCCTATGAAAAATGAAAGGTTTTCTTTTGTATTCATGTTTTACGTCAAATTTACTCGGAAATAGAATAATATATTTAGACAAAAAAAAAAGTTTATTTGAAAAACCAGTATTATTATAAATTTTATTAATAAAATAAATAAACTCTATAATTGTGGACCCAATTATTAAACTTGGCTTTTTAATGCTGGTGGAATATCACATTTACCAGGATTTTTAACACACCACAAAGGTTGTAACGGTTCCGCTCTGGTTCCTCTTGCCACCATTCTGAATCTCCAATCATTTAAACGAGGTAATGCTTCTTTAGTTGTTCGAAGGTTACCATTTTCATCATAATTTCCTGACCATAAAATTTCAGCTGCTGATGATGCCCTTGGCCATAATTTAGTTTCAAAATTTGTTGGATCTGATTGTTCAGACCACAATAACGTCTCACCTGTTAAAATATAAATAATAATTGTTTGAGAAAAGTAAATTTCGCGAAATAATTAATAAAACCTATTTTATATATACCTCCTATAACAAGTTTAGCTTCTTCTTTTGTAAGGCCTTTAATTGGATTATAAGAATAAATCCTTTGCCAATGTTTAAATGGATCACACCTAAGGACAAAAAAATTTAAGAAATTATTTCAAAGATTGTACAATTTAGAAATCTTTCGTGTTAAGATATTTACCAACTATTTCCATCCGGATTATCGCCAACCCAACCTCCATGACCACAATCCAAATACCAATAATCAGCACTACCGGCAATCACTCTATAACCAAGTTCAGTAACTTTTTTGATATTATCTTCGGTTGTCCAAACTTGAACAACAACATCCTTAGGTAGAGGTAATTTATGTTCAACAACCATTTCCTGCCAAGTAATTGGAGTTTTACCACTTTTCCTAACGAGTGAATGAAGCTTATTAATGAACATTCCCAATAAGGTTTCATAAGTATCATTCGGATGTTTTTTGAGATAAGCAGTTACAGAATCGGTTACTTTCCAACAATTCATTACAACTTCATCGCCGCCAGCATGATAAAATTCATCGGGAAACCATGATGTCATCTCTGGAATAAGATTATTTAAGAATTCATAAGTAGCCGGTAAAATTGGATTCATTTGACCACTTGGAGGAGCTGCAGAAAAATCATTCCAATTTGGTTGAACGTCCGGACAAGTAATGATCTCAGGCATACTATAAGAGATGGCAAAAGTATGTCCTGGCATGTCAAATTCGGGAATAACACGAATTCCTCTCTAAATAACAAAAGGGAATTGAGTTAAACAATACTAAAGTTCTAAATAATCCTGAATTAAATTATTTTGATATATCTTCTTTACCTGATGAGCAAATTCTACAATCGTTTTGATGTCCTCTTTAGTATAAATCATAGTATCCGGATCATAAGCTCCTTTTTCACTTAATTCTGGATAAACTTCGCTTTTAACAGGCCAACTATTAGCATCAACTACGTGCCAATGGAATACATTAAATTTGTTCCAACTCATAACGTCTATCATTTTTAATAAATCGTTAACTGGATAATAATTTCGTGAAGTATCTAATAGTAGACCACGATGAGCAAATATAGGGTAATCTCTAATATAATGGGGAGCGAAAGGTAGAAATAATTCTTTTTTCTCTTTACTAAAATAAAGTAATTGAGTAAATGTATTTAATCCATGTAAAATTCCAAAAATTGTCGAAGCTTTAAGGTAAGCAATCAAAGGTTTATTATTTTCATCATTGATAGAAGGAATTGATAATTCATAAGATTCATCAGTATTTAAGTTCAATATTGATGATTTATCTCCTGTGATTTCAATGTTTAAGGAATGTAATGTCAATGAATTCTCGGAAACTTCGAAATGAACGTTTGGTGAAATATATTTTTCGTTAACTAAAAATTCTCGAAACCGATTTTTTGCTCCTTCGAAAATTTGTTGTGTTAACTCCTCGGCCGTCTCAATGTTTGTACATTGTATATCAAGGCTTGGAAATATTTTCAATGATTCGTTCCCTTTTAACCAACTTTGTGGAATTGGCCACATTGCTAATACTGATTCACTACTATATAATATATAAAAAAATAATATATAGGTAAGGTAAAGTCCCGACATTTGTATTTAATTGTAAATTTTTCTTTTTTATTGAGTCTAACTTACTAAGTTTAACGTAAAAAAACGACGAAAATCGGTAGAAAATGGGCAACTATGTATTCAACCATCAGTTTTTATGTAGATTTAAGATCACATGATTTATATTTGAACATCATAAGCCAGGCTCATAAGCCATGCCGAAATATTGTTGCACATTACACCAATTCGGTATTACACCCGCATGTTTATACAAGTTCGTATTAAAAAAAATTGATTTACAAAAAGCTACTAATATTTATTAATATTGTATCTTTGCAATTTACACATCTCTTTTGTAGATACAAATTCTTTAAAAAAAGATTATTACTGCTAAAAATTCAATTTCTCGATTTTAACTCATTAATGAACCTATATTTTACTCAACCAATCTATAACTCTTGCCCTCTTTTCAACAGTCCCAGCACTTTCAGCATCATCATTTGTCAAATCAATAACTTCAATTTCCTTCTTGATTCCGTTGCTTTCATCCAATGGACGTTTGTTATTTCTATTATTTTCTTTCTTGACTTTGTTATTGTGATCATTTTCATTTTTAATTTCACTTTTGATAGTATTGTTCGGTTTTATACCATCATTATTATTACTTTGCGGTAAGTTATTTATTTGATTAGCAACAGCTCCTCTATTGAACGACAAATTTGGAAAACTAGGAAAACTAGGTGGATTTTGAACTTGAATACCTCGCATGGCAAACCAAGAAGCTGGTCGATAATGAAGGTGTAAAACTGCAATTGGATCATTACTTTCTTTAACCATGTCATAATAACAATGATGATTACGAACATTTCGAGGTATAAAATCTGTAGTACATTGAATTCCAAAGGTTTTCTTACTCTCCTTCACTTTAACTTGTTGAATATCAAATGAAGGTATATTAACGTTTTGTCTTAGGACTGAACGTCCTTTGTAAAAATAAATGGAAATAGCACCAATTCCACCTCGTAAATTAAGAGCATTATTAGGAGTACTTGATGATTCATCATAAGTTGAATTAGAAAAAATAAACTCGAGTTTCTTATCTCTTGTTGCATTAAGAAAACAATCTTGAAATTGAACTGTACGAGATTTTAGGCCGCGATATGTCTTATCGAATTGTCCATCAATAAGTGTTTCAGCCATCATTGGGTTCTTTGAAGACGCTTTCGTTGAAAAAAATCTTAATTTGAATTTTTTTCCAGGCTCGGCGATAATATAATGATTCGAATCACTATATGTAAGGAAAACAATACGAAAATAATTGTTCAAAATAATTTAATTACAATATACACAAAATAACACAAAATTATTCTATTTACCTGTAAATTAGTTGTTGAGTATTTCCTTGAAGTGTGTAAGACTTGCCGGTAGTCAACTTTAAATATAAACAAAAATTATTTTATAACCACTTCTTTATTTCAATTTATATTTTACTGACTTACGTTAGTTCCACTATCAGATATAACGTACTCGACAAGAGGTATTTCATCCACTAAAACTTCAAATGAAAAACCGTTTAAAATCATGTTTGATATTATTTTCACTTTGTAAAAAGAACGCAAAAAAAAGTAGTAGTTTAGTAAGAAATAGGAGGAACGGAGATTCTGATGCATTATATAAAAAAAAATCGCGTGTGATCTTCACGATTTTTGATAATGTACTACTGTGTGCGACCGAAAATTACGCGTATAGTGCTGCAAAGTATATATTGAAGTTTTTCTATTTACATTCAGATCTAGATCGATATACCAGTGATATACCGATCTCACTATATAATTTTAGTTTCAACTTTCAAACATTTCATGTCAGATATCGTTATATTGGAGTTTAGCTGTAATATACATTGACTTTATGATAATAGTTATTTATCATCCCAAAAATTTAGAATGTCTAAAAGCCGAATAGTTGAATTAAAAGTTGAGTGGGTAAAAAACGAAGATCAGAAAAGCTTTCAATCGAAAAAAGATATGTTAAACTTCATTAACACGCGCGATAATTTGCGTGATTTGGATGTAAGGGTATTAGGAACATTTAATGTTTGAGAATGAATAAGTAGGTAATTGGATGTTTCTTTAGACATTAAATTTGTGTCAATACGAATTTTTTATTCGTGTAACCGCGGAGCATCTTAATCTAAGGTGGCCTTGATAAGGTTTAATGAAATGATTGTATCTTTTCGTGCTTTTTTAGTGGTCCGAACCGGTGAACCGCAATCCGTGAAAATTTGTTGGTGGATAGTTTTAAAAATGATCATCTGATAAGATATGTTAAATCTACTTTTTTAGCATTTTTTTCTCATGTTTGAAAGAAGTCTTTATCATAATTATCTAACTACATCCAAATAGATGAAAATGCTGAATATCATAACGGTCTGACGTATCAGTTTCTCACCTTCAGCATTTGAACACTACCTCTTTTATATTGGGATTTATTTGGGTCTTTATTTGCTGAAAAAATAAGTTCAGATGCTTATTGTGTGAGATTTTATCTTGTATGTATAAACCAAATGATTTCATTTAAAAATTAAAAATTTCTTCATTGAGAACAAAACGAAAAGAGTTACACATAACTAAATATATTTGTACGTTTTTTTAATACATAAAATTTGTGTACTCAATTGCTTCAGTAAAATATAAATAAAAAAAATTAACTTTGTCATCGAAAAAAATTAAATTTTAAATTATTTACATTAGTTACTTAATATTTTAATACCGTTCAACCGCAATTGGTATCCGGTTATATCAAGGATGGAAGCAGATTTTAATCCATTTAGAAATTGTTCAAACGGATATGATCCGTACGGATCAACGGATCACCACTGCACTTTTACATTTGCTGTAAATTCTCACTCGGAAAGGAATTCTGTTATTTTTCTTTTTTTGTTGTAAATAATGAGTTATTTATATCACTTTATTTTTATGGTTCAGTTGAAATAATTTTTATACATGTATACTGAAAATTTAGGATCAGAATGCGTGTAAGTGAAAAAGTGACAGGAATACATTGTTAAGAACTTGCCAGTAGTTTTATTTACAAAATACAAATTTATAGTGTAGTGGATATATGATGACGAGATTGTGTTACGCAAAAAGATCATTATAAATTACGATAAAATCACTTTTTCTCGTAATTTTTTAAGGTCAAGTTTTTGATGGAAACAAGTAAGTGATTCTCACAAGAATGTCAAAATTTTACATCTAATTTGATGTCATTTGTGTTATAACTTCTATGATTGAAGGTCTGCTAAGGAATCAGTTATGTATCTTCCTTCTAACAGTTATAGAATTTGAGGAAGATATTGCAGAAAGGGAAAAATCTGAAGGAGGTGGGAAAGAATTTAAATGTGATAGCCAGAAAGCCAAAGTAAGTCTTTTAAATAATAATTTAATGCTTGCTAATAGCTTGCTAATAGTACAGGATACTCATTTTTTCTCATACTTTGCTTTCTGCTTATTGTCAAACCATTTCAAGATACTGAGAATAATAAAACCATGAAATTGAATAACTATTGAATTTACACTTATAATAAATCAAAACTAGTGATCAAATCAAGAATGACATTATATGTATCATGATTTCAATGATTTGAAAATTGAGATCAAGGAACTGAAGCTGAAAGATTATTTTTCTTAATATGAAAAGAGAAAGATTTTGTGAAGCTACTTATAAAGTTCTTAGATCTTTTACTTTATTCAAAATGAAATTATTGAAAAAAAGTCAAGAGAATAATACTTCTTTTATTCAAGGTTATCTTAGTGCTTGTAAAATTATCTTGTAGGATAAACTGCAAGGTGATGATTTGGAGATTCTTTTAAATGAAAAAAAGAAAATCTTGATATTAGAAATCTCTTACAATGCTAAGAATAAATATGTCTTTTTTTTTAGTAATTGGATATAATAATTTAATGAAAATTAAATTACATAGCCAAAAATATATATATTTTAATAAACAGTTTTAGTAATAAAGTTCATTGAGTTAAGTATGCTAATAATATATATTTTTAAGAAATAATATATTTGAATGAAAAAAAACAATTGTTTAAAACTATATAGGCTGTCACTAAAGATGTGATATTGCAACTATTACAACACATATACAACACTTTGGTTGTAATTACAATATAATTCTGGCCAGAATTACAAGAATTACACCAAATTTCCTTGTTTGAACATTATAGTTACATGACACTTCAAAATAAAATCTGTAAAATCACTTTTTGTTAGTCTAAAAAAGGAAATAATCTACAATTAGTGATAAATTTAATTTAATGACTAAAAAAGGAAATTTTATTATAATTCTGGCTGGAATTATAATTTGGCTAAAATGATATAATAATTACAATCTATATACAACACTTTTTGGCTTTAAGGTAGTAATAGGTTACAACCATTACTAACTTGACATAAAGTAGTAATTACCAATTACATATCACATCTTTAACTGTCACCTGATTATTATAATAATTTTTATTTCAACTTTTATTTAATCTTTCTGCTATTATTTTTACTAATAACGTTCAATTTAATTTTTCTTTACTGCTAGTATAAAAGAATACATCTTTATAAATTGGAAAAAAAAATAATATTGGATCATACTATTTATTATATAACAGATAATATTTTAGAAAGTGTAAGTATTTGAAAGTTTTAATATATAAGTATAATGTAAGATTATATATATATTATATAGGATATAGATTGATAATAAATGGATATTATATAATGTTACAATTCTAAAGATATGATTATATTTATAGTATATTTAATTTTTTAACTTAAAAAATCATAATTTATTAATTATAAATATTATAATTATGATTTTATATTTAAAAATTTAAGGAATATTATTTTTTAAAAAAATCAATAATAATAATTTTATGATTACAGGTCAAAATTAGTTAAATAGGGCATCAATAGATTATAAATAAGTTATCAATCAGCTATCAATCAGTTACCTTATTGATAGCCTATTGAACTTCTGCCATAATCTATTATCAATCGGATAGGCTGATTAATAGCTTATTGATAGTTTATTGATAAACTATTGATAACTAATTTGGTAAAAATACTGATAGGATACCAATAGATTACCAATAGGTTATGAATCAGCTATCAATCAGCCTGTCTGATTGATGATGGATTATGGTGTAAGTTTAATAGACTACCAATAGGGTAGCTAATTGATAGCTGATTGATAACTTATTTATAACCTATTGATACCCTATTTAACTAATTTTGACCTGTGAATTATCGCAGTTTTCAAATTACTGAGAACTGCACCTTATTGATCAATTATAATAAAAAAGAATCGAAAACATCGAAAACAAGCGAAAATAAATGAAAATTTCAAATTAAACTTAATTTTTTTTAATGGATCTACATTGTATTACTTTG
>JADRCO010001600.1:0-18182 GCA_021464525.1 Rhizophagus sp. LPA8_4_AMF | reverse complement strand
GTGACACCGTGGCATAAATGGTAAAAAATACTCTCCATTGATCAGCCGTAAAATTCGCAAAACCCTCTCCACATTCCACTTTTCCCAGAATTCTACCCACATCAGCTGGAACTTGGAACTGATTCATTTTCTTTTGAATTTCTTTTAGAGATTCTGGTTTTAATACTTTTTCGTCAACCCAGATTCGTTTAACAATCCACTTCGCAATGCCTAAGAATAGGCAGTGCATTGGATCGATTGTTAAAAACCGAATTGGGTCAAAATATTGCAACCGCAGTAATTCGGTCCATCTTACACCCGCAATTTTCACAAATCGACCTCTTGCGGCGTTTGAGTTGCAACGACGCCATCCGAGGGCATTCTCGCGAAACCGAACTGAATTTCGGCTAATGAACCATTCATTCATATTATCCATTCCAGCGAAGTTATGCTTATTATTTTTGTAATTTGCTTTTTTCATACATCTATGGCACGAAAAAAGAGCTGAAATATGCCCGCATATTTTTCTTGCAGCCAGAATATCGCACAAAATGAGTATTAATGCTGCTCGTATTTTTCTTGTTTCTTGGTACTCATAAGTTTTATTCAGAGCCACCCCATCCTATACATGGGGTGAATTAGAATTAGGTGATGCCGAAATATTATGGCGGTGTAATGTATTACACCACAAAATGTCAAAATGAGTTACACCGCCATAATGCCAAATTGACGAATTGACAAATTGAATTACACCACCGTAATGCCGAATTGACAAATTAACGAAATGCCATAATGCTGAATTGCCGAATAAAATCATTTAATAAAATTTTTCTTTTAACTACTTAGAATTATTTATTTCAAATAATTTTATCAAATTATAAATTTTTATTGTAAATCAATTATAAGTTTATCACATATAAAAGCAGTACGAAAAAAATTGTATTATATATAAAATTACTAAGAAAAAACCTATTATAAATTGCCTATTTCAAAGAAAAACAAAAAAAAAATACTATTGTAATTACTGCATTTTATTTTCTTTAGTGCCATTAACTTTAGCAAGTATATCATCTACATTAAATTCCATTTCACCATGATCAATTTTTTCAGGTTCCATTTCTTATTCAGTACAATTTAATTTAATCAAATTACCTACTATTTAATCTGAATCATCTTCAGTTAATTGATCATTATTTCCTTCTTCATATTTTGGAACCAAATTTTTAAAAGGATTATCATCATTTTCTATTTCATTAATAAACATATCTGAATCTGAAGTAAGTGAATTAGTATAACCTTGCATTATTTCACTAAAAGTGTCATTAGATAGATTTTTGCCAACATAATTAAGTTCTTGTTATGCATTTGAAATATAAAATGAATGCAATCTTGCCATATTGGATACTTTTTCTACCTTAAGTCTAATAAAAATAAAAAAAGAATTTAATAAAAAAATTTAAAATTAATAAAATGAAAATATTCTATGAATATACCTGCTTCGTCTTTTTTGGGTAAACCAATTTAATACTGAGAAAACACGCTCACAACTTGCACTATGAGGAACAATAGAAAGAATATATAAAGCCAATTCTTGCAAATAGTGATTTGATTGTTTACATCCTAACCACCATGATTGGGAGTTTGAAGGTTGTCAATATAAGGAAAATTATAAGGAGACTTAAAATCATCATAATTATTCATTTGAACAGCAAGTGTAAATGCTGATTTTGATTCTCCACCCATTTTTGACCATAAGGCTAAAGCTTTCCTTTGAATTAATTGATAGGTCTCAGGTATAAACTTTTTTCCACAAAATTTGGATGCAAAAAATATGCTAGTAAATATAATTCATGATCAAACTGCTTCCATTTATTATTATAAAATTGAATGCATTTTTGTCGAAATTCTTTAAATTCTTCGGTACTTTCAGTAGGTAAAGCCTTGATAGCAGTAGCCATTCAAATGAGAGCCAAAAAAATATCAGCCATAGTTGCATTTTTACATTCAATACTCTTCACAGCACTTTTTGCAGGTTCCAAAATAGTTCCAAGACTTTCAACATTCAACCAAAAATTTTGATTATTCACTAAATTTCGTAAAGTTTGATTCATTGCTTTAGAATCAGCAATTAATATCTAGAAATATAATTATAATATATTTAATAATTTGACATTAATGTAGGATTTAACCACAATTCACTTACATTTTTGAAGATAGTTTCTAAACGTAATACTGATGTACAGCAATCCCAAGCAGTACTCCATCTTGTTTAACAGAACTTTTTAATCCACCACCAACAATTAGCTCTTTTTTGATTTCTTTACGAAGAGTAAATCCAGATTGATGTGACTCAGCAAAATAAGTAACAAATTTCTGACAGTTAATAAGTATGTTATTTGCAAATGGAATTTTTTTCATAATATCAGTACAAATTAATTGTACGTGATGAGCAATGCAACGGACTGGCAAAATTTTAGAATATTCTTCAGATATTAATCTCTTGGCCAATTGCATAGCACTAGTACTATCTGACACTACTGAAGAAAAATGCTGTAGGCCTATATCTTTAAGGACTTTCTTTATTTCTTCTGCTGTAAAAAGACCAGTATGAAAGTCTTTTGAATAGTCTTTAACTTTAATTACATATTCTTTTTGTTCAGGAGTAATTACAACAAAAGAAAAGTAAGAATGATGGCTACTACTTGTCCATCCATCCAACACTTAATATTGAAATAAAAATAATATTAATATTTATTGGAGATATAATAAATAAAAAAAAAATTTATTTACCAAGTGAAAGATTTTCTTGTTTTTTAAGTATTCCTTCAACATCAACGATAATTCTTGCTACTTCATTACTAAGCCATATATCACTTAATGTTTTCCTGTCTGACAATTGATAATTAGCACATAAATTCATTACAAGATCAATAAAGAATGAATTTCTACAGTAAAAAAGGGGGACGTCACAGCATACAAAAAATCTAGTCAATGCTCTATTACAAAGATATTGTTGTTCAGGATCTATTGCTGATTTTTGTAGTTTAGATGTGATTTTTGGTTGAATTCCTGTTGCAATCTCTTTATTAAGTTTTCGTTTCCTTGTAGTAATTCGACCTGAAGATTGCTCATTATTTTGTGCAAGAATTCTGAGATACTGTTCTTTAACTGAAGCTTCAACTTTTTCACATTGTAATGCTAAATGTGCCATTATATCTGAAACTCTTCCTCTGTTCTGAGTATCACCACAATATACACAAGTACTAGGTGAGTGGCCAAATTTTCTAGTTTCTTCTTCAATAAAATAATTCCATATATTGTTTTTTTTCTTACCAAGCTTCTTGAATTCTTCTGTTTCTGAAAGATCTGGTAATTCTACAAAATTTAAATCTTGAAAAGATCCTGTTTCATCAAGAGAATCTGTTTCATTAGCCATAATTTCTCTTTTAGTTATCCTTTGTAATAGAAAATTGAAAAAAAATAGAACGCAAAAACTTTTTCTAAGAAATATTGATCAACCTGATTACTTTTTTAGCCAATCATTAACTGGCATCAAACGCGTCAATAATACAATTTTTAGAATAACAATATTAGAATTATAAATATTCGCCTAGAAATACCCAGTAAGATTAAAAAGTAAGTAATAATGAAAAATTTAGGTTTAATAAAGTTTATGATTTTAAGTTTACATTTTTTTTTAAAATGAATAAATAATAAAATTTAAAAATTACATGAAATTAATTCTTATGATGCGAAAAATATTTTTTCTTAATCACTGGCAAAATAATTAAGTTTTGCATAATCATAATACTAGTTAATCCGGTTTATTATTCTTATTTTCTTATTATTTTGATGCATACTAATTCAGTTTTAAATTTTCAGTTTGATAATTCACTTGAATTTTATCAAATAGAAATCAAAAACTGAACTGAGTTATCAATAAGACACTTAGACACGTCCTTCTCTAAAAAATATTTCTTTAAAAAATGTACATGTATAAATAATATTTCCAAATAAAAAAAAAGGAACCCTCTTTTGAAACATACCATAAGAAATATAGCTCAACTGTTTAAGGTGAGCTCCAAGGAAAGGTAATTCATTCTACAAGAATTAAAGTACTAACAATGTTTCTGAAGAAAATTAAAGAATCGTCCTCTTAGATCACCCTGTATTATCTAACCATCAGTCCAAAAAAGCCATATCTGAAAATAATAGAAAGAAAACATGTTAGAAATGTTTCTAAATAAAAATAATAAAAATTAAATAGTAGGTTCGAGTAATCATGATAAAGAAGTAATGTACCGTACAATTTGTACATATAAGACTGTAAGTAAATTACGTGCTATATCCTATATGCCATGATGTCAGTAATTTAATACTTTCTGGTTAAATTTGTAATAATAATAAAAAGACGAATTCTACTGAAATGACAAAACTAGTTCTCTAGTAAAAAGAGTTCTGTCTATAAATTATAAAGAAATTAAAAATCCTAACAGGAGAGAAGTTTTTTGGTAAAGTCACGCAGTTTTTTTGAAAAAACACATCCAACCCCTTTAAAAATCAAACTGACCTTTATATGGAGATTATATATCAGTTGTATTACAGTATCACTAATGGTCTAATCTGTCTAATAGCGGCAATGATAATAATTTTCGCACTTCAAACAGATTTAAAAAGTAACACCTTTTACCCCTAAAAAAAATTTTAACCTTTATATAGAGGTTGTGTATCAGCTATGTCACTAAAATAATTTAGCATTATAATTTAGCATTACGCCAATTCACCAAATTGGTGCAATTCGGCATTACGTCAATTCACCAAATCAGCACAAATCAGCATTATAGCAATTCAGCATGTGCTATTTTAGATCAGATCTGGTGTAATATATTTTGGCATTATTTGGTGTATTGCCGAATTATCATGGGTTAATTCACCACCATGTATAAGTGAAAAGTGAAAAAGTAAAGCAAATATTACGTCATAATAATTATTACACAATAATTGTGAGTTAAAATTAAAAATTTCTAATTTAAAAGAATAAGAATTTAGTTGATCGACAAGATGGATATTAATGACATCATAATTATGCCTTAAGAGAAATATAAAAAGGAGATGAAAAATCTGAGAAAAGTTAACCAAAAAACATATATTTTCAAAATTTCATGAATGACCTCAAGAACTCAATCCTGTCGAAATTGATCCATTATTTCCACCTTATCAAGAAGAAGCAAGTCTTGAAAAACAAGTCCTTAGAATCTTTAATTATTTGTGACGTTCTATTAAGCTACGTTCAAAAATTTTATTATTGATAAATGCTTATTTCTTAGGGAAGATTTTTGCTGGAGTAGAATCATTTACCTAAAGATTTTTATTGAAGAGAAATTTAACAAAGCATTATCAAACCATGGTGGAAAATACTTTTGATTTTTTTGAGTTCAATTCATCTCAAATACTGCGAACTAAGTATTTGAACGTTCAAGACCTAAGAAAAATGAAACGTGCTGAAATTCTGTACTTGCGAGATTGTTTGTTAGATCCTTTCGCAGGAGCTCAAAATTTAGAAGTGGAGAGTTGTTAGACAAGAAACTATGATCATCCTAATAGTCATGTGAGATGAAGTAATTAGATAGTCATATGCTTTACTGCGCCACAAATGATCAATGTATTGTGGTATATTTTTCATATAGTTCTTTTATTTCTTTTATTTCTTATATTTATTTTATTATATTTATTTATTATATTAGTTATAATTATTATATTATATTTATTTCTTTTATTTCATTTATAATTTATATACTTAAAGGAAATGTAAAATGTATAAATACACTAGACATTTGTCTCTATACGAGATAAGTTGTTCTAGTTGTAAACGTACCTACAACTAATAAAGATACAATTTCATTAAACAATTAAACTGCCTTTTTGCGTGTAAGGAAATTGATTGGAATACTTCATAGCATGTGTCTCCCTGAAGCTATTCATAATTCACTGCTTGACAGACTGAGCCGGTGAACAACATTTTCTATTGTAATAAATTAAACATTTCACAACATTTTTTTACAATATTAATAAAAAATGTTGCGAAATGTTTTCTATTAATGAGTTATAAGTAAAAAAATATTTTGCAATATTTTTTATATTAATAGAAAAATGTTGCAAAATGTTTTCTATTAATGAATCATATAAAGATGTGATATGTAATTGTTTTATCAAAGGTTGTAATATTGCAACTATTACTTTTTTTTTTTTAAACTGATTACGCAAGTTAAATTACCCACATATGGCCATAGTACAAGACCACATAGGCAGCGAAGGTAATGTGAAATCTAGATGATCTTCCAAGAGAACCAGACCATACTCCAGCTCGTAACAGGCTCCTTATTAGGTGACTCTACAAGGTTAAACCAAGCACTCTATTATTTTTAAAAACCCATATTTGGCTATAGGACCACCAAATCTAAGGATATGTGGAGCAATAGACAACCATCTAGAAACCCTCCCATAGCCTATATTAGGAATGAAGGTTCACTCAAGACCACAACAGCCTCACGATTCTAACATTCCAGAACTATAGTTGTGAATCTCCTAATAGTATAATCAAGTAGTATCACCCAAACTCATCTAGTACTACAGGTACCCCCTAGCCTTTATATACTAATATTATATGTACTGATATTAATTGCATATACCAATAAATTTTTTATGTCCCATTTTCATATCCTTTATAATAATATATAGTAATATGTATTAATAATTTGATATACCGATATTTTTTTCTTAAAATAATAGCATTGGTACATAGAGGTCTAACTGTACCTAATAATAATAATTTTAACCTAGCTATGCAAGTTTATCTAAAAATAAAGTATTAACCAACATTATATAACACTCCTAATTGACCATATGATTTTTTTAATAAAAATTCTTATCTCAATAATCTCCAATTTTGGTTTTATTTCTAGCACTAAATTATTGGAATAAAACAAATAATTTTATCTTTAAATTTTAATATACTAAGGATATGAGGCTCACTTTTGGCAACTTTTATATATAGAGAAACAAGAAAGATTATAATAAAACTCCTTTAATTTAAACTTTAGAACTAGATGGATTTGATATTATGCCTTATATTTCTTTTCATTTTTAGAATTTTTTTTTTTTTCATAAATTTTCTTTTATTTTTTTTATTTTTTTCTATTTTCTTTTTGTTTATTTGTAATTTTTACCTTTTTTACTACAAATCTGCTATTATATAAGATATAGAGATCTTTTAATTTTTTTTATTATGTATTTAAAGATACCACAATATTTGAAATAGAACTTATCTTTTGAAGTAATTATTATGATGTACCTGGTGTTAAAAGAATTAGGTAAATGGCTAAAGGATTTTATTATTTCATTATTTTTGTAAGTTTTTTATATCAGGATTTCTACTTTAGTATCTATATATAAGTAACAATAGACTAATATAAATTAGCAAAATTATGATTTTTGGTAATTTTAAGTGCAGTTAAAAAAAATTTACAAAATACTACAATATAGCAAGTTTTTAAAATATTTTGTGTAGAACATAAAACTGATTAGCTAAAATGATTTACTAATATGTAGATCTACCTGTATAGAAAAATGTTTTACCAATAATGCACAAATAGATCTTATTTAAGATGACAAATAATTAAAATTTATATATTTTATTAGTGTAGATTTCATATATATTCATTTTATTTGTTATCTTTAATAAAATTTAATATATAAAAAAAAAATTATTAATATAGTTTTATTGTTTGAAAAGAATTAAATAAATTTTTAACTTTATACTATTTTTCATTAAAAAATCATAAGGATTATCAAATTGCAAATTTTAAAAGATAAAATTACAAATTAGATATTTTGTTAAATTTTACTATTAAAACTATTAACTGAAAATTACGATATAAATATATTTAGATATACACAGTGAAATTCGATATAACAGAACCATCTATTCCAGTAAAAATATCTGGTATATCGAGACTTCCGATATGTCAAAAAATTTTGATATACCAAATTTTATATATAAATCACATGAAATTCCATTATATCAAGTTTTTATTTGTGCGACATGTGTGACGAACATTGAAAATTTAGATTATTTTTATTTAAAACATTATTTGAGAAATTTTATACACGAAATTTACCAAAACTTAAAAAAATTTTGCTTTTTCTTACTATCTGAAATAATTTTTTTATAAAAAAAAAATTATCATGTTGCTCAAAAAAATGAGATTATCTGAATCACATGAAAATACTGTAATTTTATTGGTTTAAAATTGTGGATTGTTACGTGTTTCAGTATATCGAACTATTTTATTATAACCATTCTGTTATTTGTTCCGTTATAGCTATTATCGAGATTTTACTAATAAATTCTATTATATCAAACTTATTTTAATATATGTGATTTGGTTCCGGAAAAAGTTCCGGTATAAGGCCAGTTCTGGTTTATTGGGGTTCTGTTATATCGAATTTCACTGTGTATTGTATTTTCAGCATTAAGAATTTAATACTAGTTAAATTATATATTATAGCTAGTGCTCCAAGACCGGTTTCCAGTCTCCGGTTTCAAACCGCTTTAACTGGAGACCGGTTTGGAAAAATTCTCTGTAATAAGATTTTAAACCGGTTTGGCATGTCAGACCGGTTTTAATTTATCTAAAAAGGAAATATTAGTTAAACCGGTCTTGATTTCTTTAGGTCAAACTGGTTTGAAACCGGTTTTGAAGACCGGTCTTGGAGCACTAATTATAGCTTAAAATTATTATAATATAGAATAAAATTACTTTGTTTAATTACAAATAAAATTAATTTATAATATATTTGGCAATTATTAATAAATTTGAAATTTTTTTCTATTTTTTGTAAATTGTGAATTTAATAAATAACTTTTAAAGAACTAGCAATCATTAACGCATTTTTACTCCAGAAATTACTAATAGATAATACCAAAAATAATAGCCAATATTATTTTTAGTTACTATTAATATTTATTATTTGATTAATATGTAATACTAATCCTAGATTTTCTGTTTACAATATTATATATAGTATTACAGTCAACTCTTTTTAAATGCATTCTTTTGAAATTATAATGAAAATTTAAAAGAATATGCATTTAGAAAGAATATGCATTTAAAAGAAAAATTTTATATGATTTTTATACATTTAAAACTGAGTAAGAAGATGACGTTTAAAGAAAAAATATATAATGCATACATTTAGAAAAAAAGTTGATTGTACTATAATAAATTAAATTTATGAAGCATTTTGTCTTTTATTTTATTATACTACTATTAAATTATATAAAAAATATTATGATTTAAATATAAAAATTTTTTACGATTATAAACCAAAATAATATGATTATTTAATTTAATATATATTGTCGATCCCCTTTATAGGCATTCTTTATATAATTACATCATTTAAATCCTTCATTATAAGTACATCTTTCATAAGAACCAACATATATTAATGCTATATATGGTACCGGAAGTTTATAC
Source organism: Rhizophagus sp. LPA8_4_AMF (assembly GCA_021464525.1). Lineage (NCBI taxonomy): Eukaryota > Fungi > Glomeromycota > Glomeromycetes > Glomerales > Glomeraceae > Rhizophagus > Rhizophagus sp. LPA8_4_AMF. The sequence goes on along the minus strand of JADRCO010001600.1, from coordinate 8,664 downwards.
TCAACAATCATATAATTTTATTTTAAATTTTTGATTCATCACGTGAGTATCCAATAGCCAATGAAAATTTGTCAATTTTTGATAAAATTTGTAAAAAATATATGAGTATATATAAAAAAGAAATCGGCCAAAAAATACTGAAAATTGTATCAGTTTTGGCTTATTTTTCAGAAAATTGAGTCGATAAAAGGCAGAATTTTAATATTGAGAAAAAAATTCAATATTTTAAACCTCAGAATAGTATTTAGTAAATAAATGTCAATCTGATTTTTGTAAAATAAACATATTTATGTAACTTTTTTGTTTCAAATTTAAGCTAATTATGTAGAAATAATCAAATTTCAAACACTTATAACTTTTTAATATAAACAATATTTTGAAAATCTGACTGGTAATTTAATAGTGCTTATCTTGAAGAACAAAGTTACCAGTTTATTTCTTTGAAATTATATATTTTTTAAAGTGTTGAAAGGTTTATAAGTATTCCAATTTTATTGTCAAGTATAGACTTCTGGTACTATATAAAAAAACCTCTCTATAATCACAAGATTTTATAGTTTTACTCCTTTAGAACTAATATTATATAAAAATCCCTCTATATAGGTACTATTCACTATAATTACACTTTTTATTTTTGGTTTCAAGAGGTGTACCTATAGAGGGAGTTGACTGTATATTTATTACTAATTATTGATTATATTAATTACAAAGTTTATGAGTTTATAGAACTAAAAAAAACTATTAAAAATCTAATCTAATGAAATTCATTAAAATAATAGATGATATAAAAATTTAAAATACTAAAAAGTTGGGCTGTATCCATATATTTGCTGTTTTATTATTTAATATAAAATTTCTTATATATTTTGCAGTAAATTACAAAAAAAAAGTAAGTATTTATATTTGTAATTTTTTTATTAAACTATTTTATATATATTTTATAGGTAAAAACTACAGAAAATTTTTGGAAAAATTTTGGTCTAACAATTAATAGAAAAAATCCTTTTTTATTTGTATTATTATTATTTATTAATTATAAAATATATTTAAGAAAGTATATAAAAAAAAAGAAAGAGAATAATTAAATATTTTATACTAATTATATAGTAGTAATGCTTACTGGAAAGGTGTAAACATTTTGGAACTTTTCAACTTCCAATTCCAATACCTATTCCCAATTCCAATAAATTTTTATTGGAAGCTTTCAAGAATATAGAAAAATATATATGTGTATATAATCTAATATGGATTAAAAATCATTGGAATATTGGAAGAATTGGAATTGAAAGAAACTGGAAAAGTCAATTCCAATAAAAAGTTATTGGAAGCTTCCAAGAATATCACTGCATTTTAAAACTTTTAAATTATAGTTATTTAGTTCAGGTAAATATTATCATGTGAAAATGAAAATTATCTGATGTGAAATGAGTAATTTAATATCACACTCATTAATTAATGATCGTGCAACAAATATAAATCAATAAGTCGGTGATTGGCTAATTCATTGTTGATTATTTGTCGCGTCTAAAAGTGTTATTACGTCACCCGTTTGTGGTTTAGTTGATTATCTAGAAATAAGCTTGGTAATATAAAAAGACCAAATTTTCATGGTTTTATTGCTTTCAATCCAGTGCTTATTTGCGTCTTCTTTTACTTTCTATTTCAAATAGTTTATCTACTTCACAGAAACGGATAGTCTAGTAGCTAGTATCTTTCGACCTTAATATAAAACACGCCTATCTGTTTACTGGAGCTTTTACTGAGGTATTTAATTGAAACTATTATATGAGATTGGAAATAATTTAGTAATCTTACATTTAAAGTTTGCAAGCTGACTAACTTAAAGAAAAACTATTAACGAATTTACTTTTTTTGTATCTTATAATAGACTCCAATATTTTTGTTGCTTATATGAACGGTTAAAAAATGTTGCCTAACGCAAACAAGAAGAAGCAGGTATATGACTTACCAATAAAAAAATTTTTCAGTACAGTGATAACAATTCTATTCATCATATATACATTTAAAATGTTGTAGGTGCAACCACGCAAAATTGCTCCGATGAGAGCTCCTATGGCTGCTCATCGTGATGAAAATGTTGTTGCAACAAAACAACTTGCTATCCGTGAAGGAGTTAATAATGTTACCGCGATTCCACAAAAAAAACTCGGTGTAGTAACAAGAAAACGCGCGGTGCTTATGGATCGTACAAATGTCTCATTTAAACAAAATTCAGTCAATGAGCAAACACATGATATCACAAAACCAATAATAAAAGAGAATGTAAATTTAGGGTTTCAAGATATAAGGTCTAAAGAGAAACATGAACTATCTTTTGACACTACGCTTGCAACAACTGCGGAATCGGAAATATATGAATTTGATCGAAAACGCTCTAAAAAACAAAAGACTCAAGACTGGGAGGACTTAGATGCAGATGATTTCTACGATCCAATGATGATTTCTGAATATGCTGTGGATATCTTTAAATATCTAAAGGAATTAGAGGTATTTTAATGAAGAAACTGATGATAATTTGGTTGTATTATTAATCATAAATTGTTTAAATTATTTAAATAATTAGAGTGAAATAATGCCTAAGCCTGATTATATGTCATCTCAATCCGAGCTAAGTTGGAGAATGCGAGGAATTCTTGTCGATTGGTTGATCGAAGTTCATCATAAATTTCGCCTACTTCCTGAAACATTGTTTTTAGCGGTAAACATCATTGATCGCTTCCTTTCAGTACGTGTTGTTTCCCTGGTCAAACTTCAGTTAGTTGGAATTACTGGATTATTTATTGCGGCAAAATATGAAGAACTCTTGGCTCCGTCGATAAAAAATTTCATTTACATGGCTGATAACGGATACACGGAAGAAGAAATTCTCAAAGCAGAACGATATGTTCTTACGACTATCGATTTCAAATTGTGTTATCCAAATCCCATGAACTTTCTTCGACGATCCTCCAAAGCTGATCATTTTGACATTCAAGCACGTACTGTTGCTAAATATCTTATGGAGATATCACTTGTTGACTATAAGTTTTTGCCATTACCGCCCTCAATGATTGCTGCAGCCGCTTTGTACCTTTCCAGGAAAATGCTTAACCGTAGTGAATGGGTATTTAAGTCATTACTATGTATCAACAATTAACAATGTATCCTGAGCTAAAATTATTCTTTTTTTTCAGCATGCCAACTTGATCCATTACTCGCAATATACTGAAGAAGAGCTTCAACCCTGTGAGCAATTAATGCTTCAATATTTAATGAAACCCACAAAACATGAGCAATTATATAAAAAATATGCCGCGAAAAGGTTTATGAAAGCTAGCATATTTGTCAAAGATTGGATATCTAAAAACGTAGAAAGACAGCAATGATATGCAAAATTGTTGTCTACGTCACAAATGATGTAATATTGTAACATTTTATTACTAATAAGAAAACAGAAATGAAAATATATATAATTGACTTATATCCCAATAAAGAATTTTTTTATAATAAATTATAAAAAACAATGGGTAATGGTCATCGTAAAAAACCTTTCAGTGGAAAACAAAAGAAGAAGCAGTTACAAGCAAAACGCGAAAAAAATCTTTCTAAAAAGGAGGAGGGTGCGTTTAAATGGGTTTAATTTTTTTTAATATCGACTTAACAGGTGTTCAATACAATAGAATATTTTTTGACAATAATAAAGGATTCTACCAGTGTATTTTTTGACAAAATAAAGGATTTTACTATATTGTATTTTTTTTTATAACAAAATAAAGAAAAGCCATGCTGTTTATACTCAATTAAAAACGGTTGGTACTACAATGGTTAAAATGTTTAATATATTGCATAATTTTTATAATTTAAAAAGATTCAGACGAAGAAATTGAAGCGGATAAACATGTTTTGAGGAAACACACTGACGAGAGAAAGCATGCTGAAAATGGAGGAAGTTCATTAAAAAAAGAACAGTTTAATAATAAGGATGATAATATCACACTCCCTTCTACACTTAAGTTTCTTGGGTCAAGTAAAAGGTAGGGATTTTTTTTTGTTAAATTTGAAAAGGAAACATAAAATTTTATTTTGATTCTAGTAGGTTACATTCGGTCTTTGAAAAATTATCACCACGGGAGATAAGAGCTCAACGTAAAGCGAGCATGAAAACTTTCACTCGTTTACCTTCAGTACGAATCAATGATTTGTTAATGTACTTCAAGTTGATCAAAAATTTATATATATTCCTATTTTAAAGACTGCATTAGAAGTTTCTGTTAATGATATTTATACAACCATAATTGACTTTCCAAAACGACCGTCTTGGCATTATGGAATGACAAAAGAAGAATTAGAATCTAATGAAGAACATTACTTTCAGCATTGGTTAGATGATGTTTATAACAAATATCCGAGAGAGGAATTAAGTTTTTTTGAACATAATCTTGATGTAATTATTGTATCAATCTTGTAATTATTCATTTATCCTTTGTCAATTTCGAATATTAATTTTTATCTTCATAGGTCTGGCGTCAATTGTAATACTGTTTACATATTTTGCCGTCATATTTTTTTATTTTTTTTTGCGTCTCTTTTAAATAACAATATTCTTTCATAGATGGCGTGTCCTTGAAATTTCAGACATTATATTGATTGTAGTAGATATCAGACATCCTCTGTTACATTTTTCACCTTCACTATATAATTATGTTGTTAAAGATATGAAGCGGAAGATGGTTCTTGTATTCAATAAGGTTTGAATTAGTGTATAATTTTTTCCGATTTTATTCTAAATACTTATTAATTAATAATTAGCTGATCTTTTGTAGGTTGATCTAGTTGCAGAACATACAGTATATGCATGGACTAAATATTTTGAAGAACAGTTTCCCGAAATTAGTATTGTTGAGTTTAGTTGTTATCCCAGGGATAATAGATTTGTTGATGATACTTCCACAGGTTTTTATTGTCTGTGAAACTTATACATTTATGAAATTATCAATATAAATAATTATTTGTAATATCAGCATTTTTACAGAAAAGAACAAAACGTCCAAAGAAAAGACGTTATCAAGCTTTAGGAATTAAAGAATTGCTATTAGCATGTAAAAATACAAATTTAGTCAAACAAGATGTAGAAGTGAATTGGACAGAATTGATTGAACGGTATAATCGAAATGCAACAATCTGTGACAATCTAGATGATGTTACAGAGGAGGTGGTGGAAAAAATAGATGCAAGCCAGGAGGAATCATCATCTGATGTTGAATCTCTGGAAGAAGAAGAAAATATTAAACAAATTGGTGATTAATTTAACATTTATATTGAATTAAAAGATTTTTTTTTTAGATTCATTGATTTTTTATTTTTTTATTTATTATCAAAGAAAATCAGCTGGAAGTAGCAAATATTAACAATATAGAAACATCACCTCATAAAGCACTAATTACAATAGGACTTGTAGGTATGTATACTACATTCACTAGCTATTAGTTACCTAAACATGTATAATTAAAAATGATAAAATATTATTATCTTTATTACTAATTTATAGGACATCCTAATGTTGGAAAAAGTAGTCTTATAAATAGTATATTTGGAAAAGTAGTTGTAAGCACTTCTAAGACTCCAGGTCTGATATTTATAAAATATATATATATATATATATATTATACATTATTACAAAATCTATTAATTTTATAGGACATACAAAGCATTTTCAGACAATTCATTTATCAAAAAATATTCGTCTTTGTGATTCCCCAGGATTAGTTTTTCCAAGTCTTATATTAAAGCAATTACAGGTTTTTTACATTTTTAAAAAAATTGATTATCTATAATTAAATAAAAATTTATATTTTGAAATTTTTTAGATTTTATTAGGAATGTATCCAATTTCACAAGTTCAAGAACCTTATAGTTCTATACAATATATGGTATGTATAAACTATATATGCTGCCAAAATTAATTTGGAATGCTATAATTATAGTAAATTAATTTGGGATTTGGAATTTGGCACTATAGTAATTTAATAGTAATTTGGGATTTGGGATTTTGTATTTGAATTTTGGCAACATGTATAGTATAAACTAAAAAATATTTTATTTATAATATTAATTATAGAATTTAAATATTATTATAGGCTGAAAGAATTCCTTTAGAATCAATACTTAAACTAAAAACTTTAGAAAATAATGAATGGTCTTCCTGGAATATATGTGAAGGTAATAAATTTTTAAATAAAGCAATTTATTATTTTTATTATATACAATTATTAAAAACTTTTTATATAATAGCTTTTGCAATTAAACAAAAATATTATACGAAAGCTTCAAGATCAGATGTTTATCGAGCAGCTAATGCTATTTTACGTTTAGTTAATGATGGTCGTATTTTACTTTCTTTTAAACCACCAGAATTTTTTACAAGTTTAAAATATTTAATTGCACAAAAAAATGAAATTGATTTACAGATAAAAATTAAATCTGAAAAAATAGAATTAAATACTAAAGAAACTGATAAAAAAGAAATTTTTAAAGAATTAAATAGTCAATTTAAACAGCAATTAGGTGGTTATTTTGAATTATTAGTTAATTATAATGATGATAAAAATTAGTTATATAGGTCTATAAAATAAATTTATGAATATTATTAGAAATGAATTTTATCTTAATTGGTGATCTGTGAGTCAGGTGATGAAAACGATAATAAAATTTGATGAAAATTTATTAATTAAAAATCGCATTACTGAATGTGAAGTTGTTCATAAATTTCGCTAGCCAAATGTTTAAAAGATGTCATTTTGCTTTAATAAAATGATTTCCCACAGTTTTCCCACCAATATCGTGAAAAAATTCCATAATGTAACCTTGAGAAAAAGTCCAATTCCTAAGAGATCTAAGATTCAAAAGACAAAACTCAGTTTTTACCATACCATATCACTTGTATAATGAGTGTAAAAAAGTCTTGAATTTGTCAGGTTAGAAGTTATTACAGCTTAGTTTACTTATAAAATATACCAAAAATAAAGCAAATATGGATGAAAGTTTAGTGAAATGTAAAAAAATTTCCATAATTTGTACTTTTGAAATCTTAGTTTGTCTAATAATATAGCAAATGCCGTGTGCTTCTAAGGTAAACTTTGTCAAAAAAGAATTCTACGCTTGGTGGCTTGGAAAAATAAAAGTATGACATTTACTTTATTGTTTATGTTATTTTTAGTAAACTATGCTTATAGTATTTGTTACACCAGAAATTGCTAAAATCAGTGGATTACAACAAATTAGTATATGATTTGTATTAAATTTTATATGTAATTTCTCTAGTTGACTCATGAATCATTAATTAATTTATATAAATGTTTATTAAGATATAAAATTTTGGTCAAAATTTAACAAAAATGAATTTCACCTTAATTTGTATATATATATATTAAAATTTTAATATTTTTTAAAGATAAAATTTTTATAATATATAAACTATTAAATGGATTTATTCATTTATCTTATATATAATATTATATTAAAAATTGTAAAAATTTTATTTTAAAGATTTTTTTAGTTTTTTTAAACTTAAAAACGTAAATTTATTAACATCAATGCAAATTAACTAGTGTTATTATATCATTAATGAAATAAAAGAAAATTTTTTTTAATTAAAAGAACTATGCATAAATACATAATATATTAAGAAAATTAGAAATATTTGCATTAAAAATTAACTGATTTTGAACTTATTTCTATTAGAATTTTGGCTATTAAAATTTTAAATTATTGGAATTCTGTGACTACCAGGATTTAATTTAATTAAAATTTGCATTTATTAGAATTTTGGTATTAGAATTATAAACTGGTAATATAAAAGTTATTAGGATTTTTAGAAAAACATAAAACAATTAATAAAAATAATTTGTCAAATGATTAAATTTTAAAACATTTAAATTCCAATAGCTAAAATTTTTTTGGTTAAATTACAATGAAAATAAAAAAAAAAATTTATTGTATATTATATTTAATATAAAATAAAAATAAATTTGCTATAAAAGAATAATAAATGTTTTAAAAAAATTAACAATTAAAAAAGGATGAATTTATTTGTAACATCCTGTTATATACATTTTTTGTAACAACCTCAGAAAATTAGGCCAGATAAAAAATTTTTATACTTGTAAAATTTATGAAATTTATGCATTTTTAGCATTTATACATTTATTTATTATAAATCACGTGATTCCAGTGACTTTGAACTGATCATTACACAAAATAAAATACGTGTATAAGTATTAATGCGCATTTATTTAACTATGCTATAAATATGTTAACGACTTCTGAAACGTAAAACATGATATATCATTAAGTAAAGAGTCAAAAAATAAGTCAAGACAAAGAACCAAAACAAAGATATATTACCGATTCTGGCACCTTGCGCTATTATGTCCTGTTTGACCACACATTTTGCAAGTATATTTTGTGTGAGACTTTATTTCAGTTGAGGATTTATATCGCTTTATTTCTGAACGCTCTTTACGTTGCGAAACTAATGGATTTTCAACTTGTAGAGGGTCATTTTCTTTGTTATCTTCAACTTGAACTTCCATAAGGTCTTAGTTTCACGTGATTTCTATTTCTTTGTGCCGGTCAATAAACTGTTTTAGCCATCCAATTATCTCA
>JADRCO010001599.1:0-18182 GCA_021464525.1 Rhizophagus sp. LPA8_4_AMF | reverse complement strand
CTTTCTCATCTGTTGATTGTGAACGTGGTTTTTCTAAACAGAATTTAATAAAAACTGATTTGAGAAATTCTTTAAATAACGAGACATTACATTATTGGATGATGGTTGGATTTGAAGAAACAGATTTATCTGAATTTGATTTTACTAGAGCATTGCAAATCTGGAATAGTGCTTGTAAACGAAGAATTTAATTTTTTTTCAATAAAAAATATAAATTTTCTTTAATAAATAATGTAAAAATACAAATTTAAAAATTAATTTTTTTTACTAAAATTTATAAGCCGGTAAATTTTATGAAATTCCGGATTCTTATCCGGTAAAAATATTTTTCATTCCGGATTCTTGGCCGGTAAAATTTGATTTCTATTTTAAGCACTGTTTTTAGGTACGATCAAAATTTTCTTCATATATTTTATTATTCAATTGCTTGATTAGCTAATGTCTTTGTAGATCGCATGGGAGATAATTTTAGGTGGCATACTTCTATGCACGAAAACGTCAGACATCAGATCTTTTGGGCCTTCACTGATGAAATTGATGCTCTTGAAAGTGACCGAGAATACGCGCTAAATAGTATTTATTTTTATGATAATCTTGAAAAAGGACTGTTTAATGATCATAAAGAAGACTGGGTGCTGGTGCACAAACAGAAAGTAGTTGAATATGGAGGAACGATTACAAATCATCAAATGGCAGACCTTGAACTCAAAATGCCTGGCGCCCTTTACTTACCAGTTGATTCATCACTCCGTGAAGAAATTGTCAATCCTAAAATTCCCCCTGCGAGAGCAGTACATTCTCAGCGTTCCATCAATGGAGAAGAATATATGGTTTGATATAATCTTTACTTAGCCTTTTTTTAATCTGTATCACCTTTACTTTCCTTTAACTGTTAATTAACAATGAATAATATTAATAAAGATTAAAGTTCGCGTTAAAAGAGTTGGAGCCGAAGATACAAGTTCCAAAGTGCTTGATTATCAATTTAACGATAATAAAAATGGGAATAAATTTTATAAGACTGTTCTTGATATAGACGCTCCGGAATCTATACTACCATATGAAGTCTGTTCACTCCTTGGAAAAACTGGATGGAAAAGACATACAGTCACTGCACCGGGATATGGAGCGCCTGCCAGATTGACTTTAGCTAGTGACCCATTTGAAATATCAATAGGGGATGATCATAATTGGAGCGATTGGGTAACGACCAACACTCTTCGGGTGTGGGAACGAAACGCTGGTGACCAGGTAGATTCTTCTCTGGTCGGAAATGATGTGCTGGATCAATTTACTTATATCCACCAGAAGGGAGGAGGACTTATGTTCTTGAATGCTCGGCATGAAGATCAATTGAAAACATTTTTAAATAACTCGTCACCATGATATATTTGTTGCAGATGTATTGCCTTGCTTTGCATAAATAACCTGTTTTATTTTTTAATTTTTTAATTGTTAGTCCGAAGTTACAGCGTAGCGAAGGACTATATATGTTTATGCCGATGGTCACACAATAGTGTGCCCGCTTGAAAATTGAGTCGATTAAAAAAAAATGATTGGTTCCTTTCATTACATCATATTCCTAATAAATATCTGATCCATGCGAGCCTTACCTAAATCAGTATTTTCCCTATTACGTGGCAAGTTTGATTGTTTCTTTTGTAGGAATGAGGAAAAGCTTCTTTTGTAGAAATTCCAACTTTCCTAGACGCAGGCCCAAGGTAAAAAATGGGAATTTAGGAAAGTTTCTTTTAAGAAATGGTTAAAACCATTTTTTTCTTTTTTTTTAGGCATTCTTTCAGTCTGTCTGGACGCGACATTTCGGTTAGTCTTTTTTTTTTCTTAATTGTTTTATTTTAACGAACGTTTTCTAACAGTTCGTTTCTTACTTTTTTAGACGGCTTAGTTCTTCGGATATTTAGACGCGTGGAAATATGGTGAGAAAATTTTTTTTCTTGATTATCTATTTTAACGAAACGTTTTCTAACGTTTCAAATTTTTTCTTTTTTTTTAGACGGTTCTTGCAGTCTTCTTGGACGCGGCATTTCGGCAAGTTTGTCTTTTTTCTATTTAATTGTTATTATTATTTTACGATCGATTTCTAATAGTTTGTTTTCTTAACTTTTTTTAGACGACTTGGTGTTTTGACGTGTGGGAATAAGGTGAAAAAATTTTTTTTTTTTCTTAATTATCTATTTTAACGAAACGTTTTCTAACGTTTCAATTTTCTTCTTTTTTTTTTAGGCGGTTCTTTCGGTCTCCTGAGACGCGAATTTCAGTAAGCTATTCAATTTTTTTCTTAATTTTTGTTTTAACGAACAGTTTCTAACAGTTCGTTTACTTTCCTTTATCTAGGTGGCTTCAAGTCCCTTTGGATATGTGATTATGGTGTGATAATTTTTTATTAATTATTTATTTTAACGAACTTACTTAGTTCATTTTTCTCTTTTAGGTTTTGTCGATTCTCTCTGGAAATGTAACTTTTTTTTTCGTTTTTTATTTCTCTTGTCTTCATTATTGACTTTTGACTCTCTTTTTTGTAGATTTTGGCTTCTTTTTGTTAGGTTTCGCTCGGTGTTTTCTTTCTTTTTAGGTATGCCAATTTTCTGGGCGAGTGTTCGATTTTATTTTCATTTTATCTATTTGTCTCCACTACTAACAATCATCTTTCTACTTTTTAGGTTTCAGTACCTTTTTTTTAAGTTTTTTGATGGCTTTCTTGTGGAAATAATGGTAGGTTTTGGGTTTTTTATAGTTTATTTTTTTTTGTCATCTTCGGTACTAAATTTCTTTTTTTTAGGCCTTATCTATGTTCACCCTTCGGACACGTGAGATTTTGGTGAGAAATCAGGAAATAGCTTATTTAATATGTTTCCTAATGAAACGTTTTTTAAAGTTTCGGGTCTTCCCTTTTTTAGGCGACCGGATCTTTAAAAGTGTTGGTATCGGACTTTTCTTTGAATTTATTATATCCCTTTAACAAAACACTTTATTAACCTTTCAATATTTTTTTAGGTGAATTAACCTTTGAAAGTATTAATTTCGGTGGGTATTAAAATTTTTCTTTGGCTTATATGATTTGTATCTTTTAGCGAAACGTCTTACTAACGTTTCGATTTCTTTCTTTTTTTCTTAAGTGACTGGATCTTTGGATACGTGGATATCAGCCCACCGGGATCGCCATGTCTTTTTTCTCCTGTCAATATACTTAATACGTCTTAACTGTAATTACTTAGTTTATAAACTTTAATAAATTAAACAAATGAAATATACTATTCGCAAACCTTTTTTCTAAGATAAAATTTTAGAATAAAACCATGCGTATACTCTATACATTGATTGAAACATATTTTATCAAAAAACTAAAAAAAATAAAATTACAAATTACAATTACGAATCACTAATTTAATTAAATCGGCAAAAGCGGTCGCGTAAAATCCATGTGGTACGTGTATCCAAAAATACATTTGCAATTTACGTATTGTTTATTGTGTTTCCGATCAAAGATTAACTAATACCAATCGACACGGACATATTCCAATATCCAATTACACGTGAAAAATTATAACCGGGTTTCAATAAACAAGAAATGCTGTTAAATTAAAAAATAATTAAAAATGCGTAAACTAAATCCTGTACATCATGCAAAGTTCCGAAAATGAAGTTAATCTATCGATTTATACTTTATAGCACGTGGATTGATTATAAATTGAGAAACTAAGTTAATGTTTAGTTACGCGAAATTATAATTTAATTAATTGTTACTAGAGCTTCCCTTTAACTAGAACTGATACTCCTATTAGCTTACTGATATATGATATATCCGGTTGAGTATCCGTATATTGATTTTTTTTACTGATTTTTTTACATAGATTTTATCCGGATTATACTTTCGGATATCCTTAGGTTTAATAAAAGTTTATAGCTTAATTGTTATTTATTCTTAAAGCTTTTTAACTCTTTTAAAAATGGCTACTGGTGATAATAATAAAGAAACCACACTAGCACAAAATGATATAAATAATAAAATGCAAGACATCAAATATGTCACAAGTGACTGTGAACGGTCTTCTTCAAAATCTTTAAGCACCTTTACGTTAGCTTTTGATAACATGAATGAAGTTATTTTTAATAAAGAGATTGGGCTTGATAATGACAGTTCAAAGAAGATTGTTTGAAGCGTTAATATTTCTTAAAAGAAAAGGTAACATGGTTGACAGAATGTTTAATTGATTAAGTAAAATTAGATTATTTAACAAGCGAAAATGTAATATAATTTATTATTAAATATAAATTTTATTTGAATTATAATAAATAAAATACGGATAATTGCTGCGCCAGTAAGCCGAGGATACCCTGTAATTTTATTCGGATTAACTGAAACAGGATACTCGGACACTAATTATTACTCGTTTCTTTAAACAACTCTAACGAAAGTAGTTATTCGTCTTAAATCATACCAATAAACAGCCAATTCGTCATTTGAAACAATAATAACTAAAATATTTTATTTTTTTTTTTTAAAAAAAAGGTAATTTATTGTTAGTAGAATGATCAATTTAAATTTAAAAATTTCTTTTCAAAAAAAAAAAAAAAAACCTTCGGAGTCAATTTCGGAGGGATTTCTAAAACCTTCATAAGCAATTTTAGCTTTAGCACGATAAGAGATTTTACCATTCCATTCGTTTTCATCACAAATTCTAAACTGATCATCCAAATTACATTTCCAACTAATTTCACCACGAGGTACATTAATATCGCCAGTAATTTTTGTCGCGGAAAGACAACCACTAATTTCGTATTTTAATAATAAAAATTCTATTCCGTGACCTCCTGTACAACTTGTTAACGTAAGAATCGATTTTTTATATATATATATTATATACACGTATTTTATTTGAAAACAACCTACCATAATCACCAACCCAAATCCCATCAAAACGTTTATTTTCTTTTTGATTATCTCTCAGAGTCCAAAATTTAAAAAATTTCTCATCTTCAAATGAGAAGCAATTTTGTTGTCCAATAATACTTTCCTGATAAATTTCTTCTTCTTCTCGTTTCCATAATTCACTCTCACGGTGTTTTTCAAATATAGCTTTCCTGATTATAAATTCCTCATCGTTGTTATCTTCTTCGTCATACAATAAATTACTTCTTATAATTTTGGATTTATGCTTACTACTGTCATATTGTACGCAAAATAACATTTGATATGTAAATTTTGGTTCAGTATATGCCAATCTTATTAAAGAATTTTTTGACCAGGGAACATCATTTAATGATTTATTAATGGCTTCTAATTTCCACGCTATTATACTTAATTTATATGGATCAAATTTTAAATGTAATAGTGAACCGCTTATGGGTTTATTTCCCGCCCAATATCCAATCAACCAGCCATATTTGTACAATATTCCTGTATACTTTAATTTATTTTATTTATTATTTTTTTTTTTTTAAAAAAAAAACAAATAATTATTTAATAATGTACTAAGAATGATAATGATTAAATTTATAAGTGAACATTTACTAACCATAGTGTAAAAATTGGGAAAATTTCCAAGTTCGTCTATTCCAAACTCTTTGCACATGGTTAACCAAAAGAAATCAAATTTACAAAATTCGTAAAAGAATTTGCACGTTTTTGATAAATTTGACAAAGATTTTGGATTTAATAATGAAAATATATCTATAAGAATTTCTCTTGGTATACTAACAACATTAATAAAAATTTTATTTTCTTTCATTTTTTTTTTAAAAAAAAAAGGTAAGTAAAAAGAAATTATATAAATAGTTTGTCTTATTTAAAATTAAATTTCGGGGAAGTACAACAGATACTAAACTTTTTATAACGTGTACAAGTCACGTGTTAATTTAAATAAATGATCATATTTTATTAAATATGAAAAAAAAACAAATATAAAATTTATCGGAAAATTATCAGAAAAAATCAGTTTTTTTTTTAGTCTAATTATCACTATTATTTGGACCATAATATTGAGCAGGATTAATGATATATTGACCAGTTTGTTGTTGATTTGGTAGTGGAGGAAGTGGTACAGACGGAGGTGGTTGAGAGGGAGGTGGAGGTGGAGGTCGTGGTAAATTACTTTGTCTATAATGTTGACCAGGATTAGCAGGACCGAAAGGATCAGAAGATGCATTATATTGGAACTCTTGAAGTGGTGGTGATGATGATGGTCCATATTGTGGTGGGAACCTGTTTACTGCTAATGGTCGTGGTGGTAAGTAAGGTGCGCCAAATTGTTGTTGTGATGGTGGAAAATTAGTAGGACGTGGGGGAATAGGAGGTTGTTGAAGAGGTTGTTGGGGAAATGATGGTTGTTGTTGTTTTAGATAAGATTTTTCATTATCATACGGATTATATGTTGTATTTTGTGTTGGATTATATGTTGGAGGCGGTGATATAGGCGATTTAGATCTTTCTGATCTTTCTCCGTCGCTAGCATTATATTGGTACAATGAATCCCTTCCTCTATAAAGGCCATATTCACTACTTCTATCGTCATAACTTCTCATTGTTTCTTCATTTAGTTGTGTTTTTGGCACTATATTTGACACTATACTTGGGGCTATACTTGCCATATTTGGTGATATATTTGACATAATAACTTCGTTATTTGAATGATCTTCAAATGTATTCGTATTTGTTCTGCTTAAATTAACGGATGATGCAGATGTTGCTGGTATACCAATATTACCATCACCATTATTGATTCTATCATTCCCATCACCAACATTTAATTTTGGATCATAAGGTTGCATTGCAATTTCAAATTGTTTTTGATATTTATTTCTTCTATATAACATAAATATAATTAATCCTGATATCGCAAGAGCAAAAAATCCTCCAATAGACGAACCAATTATTATAGGTAAATTTTCACTATCTGAAGATGTAGATGTAGGTTCAGGGTTATATGTTGTTGTTGGCGGTGACGATTGACTTGTAGGATTTGGATCAATATTAATCGTACCCCACATACCATATGCACAATGGGAACTAAATGAACAAAAATAATGTATTGTTCCACTTTTTTGTGTTATTATATAACTAAATTCTCCTCCTTCTTTTAATATCGATGAAACTTTTTTTTTTAAAAAAAAAATGATGATTACTATAATAATTAGTGATAAATCCCCTAGAGGAACAAGGATTAACATTTACTTACATGCATTTATATTACTTGACTTAACACAACTTCCAGCTGGTCCATCTGATTGTACAATTTGATGTCTACCATTTAAAAATACCCATTTTATCTAATTAAAGAAAATAAGGATATATTAAATATATCAATCAGCGATATCAAGAAAGTACAAAAAATAATTAAAATACTTACAGCATCGTTATATTTTGCTGTTATATTTTGTGGTGAAAAATACAAACCTCGTTCTCCTACTGTAATAGTGATATTTTCACTATATGTATAATTTATAAAATATATAAATATTATATATAACCATATAAAAGATTTCATAATGGGAATTATTGAACTTGAATTTTGAATTTCTTTTCTTTTTTTTGAAAACTAAGAATTTATAAGGATATTTAAACTCATTAATTTAAATTTATTCTAATTAAATATTTTCACTCTTAAATAATTATTATTATTATTAACAAATTAGAAATTAAAATATATAAGAAACCGAATGGAGAAAAAGTGAAATTCTAAAATCCTAATTCAAGTTAAAAAAACGAGGGAAAAATCCAGCAAAAAATCTTTAATCGGACTATTCCATCGGTTGACCTTTTATAATAATGCATAATCATTTTTTTTTCATTTTTTGTATAACGTGGGAATGCATAACGGTACTATCCTTTATTCCGTTATTTAGGAAAAGGTTACCTTCTTTGCCTGTATCACCTTACTTTTTTGACCGCATATATGTAATACCGTCAAGATGGCAATTTTTTGCGTTATTTAGATATGTACATAAGTAAAAATATTTATTTGGATTAAATGGGACACAAAATGTAAATAAATTCTAAACCAATTCACACTTTGTCCACCAATCGTAATTAAATATATAATACCAATTACCAATATATAATACGAAATTTATTTATATAGTGCCGTAGAACATTAATTATGTTTCTCCTTTTTTAGAAATTTTTCTGAACGAATTCATCTTTCGACAATAAAAACTTTGCATTTGAATTTGTCTCACTTTTTATTAATTTTCAAAGTATCGAAATTTCTCGTTTAATTTCGTTGGATAAATCAGACTAGAACAATTTTACACAATTTTGCTGAAAATCATTTATTATTTTTTTTTTTGTTTTTTTTTTTAAATGGTTGGTACAAAAATATTACAATGTACAAAATGGATTTACTTTTTATTTTAAAAATTAAAAATATTATGCAAGATGATCTTTAATTAATTTTAAGAAAATGTGATCTTATTTTATGTAAAAAAATTAATACGATTTAAAATATATCGTACTGACCTTTAAAGTGAATCTAAGCCTCTAAGGCGTAAAAATTTCCGAGCTATTAATAGTAACAACAAAATTTTTACTATCTATAATAATACATGTTGCAATACGCAGTTACGCTACTAAATCATGTGATCTTCGCCTTAATTTATATACCAATCAGAATTTACTTATATACTGTATATGCTGATATATATATTGTGATATAAACTTCAATGCATTTTTTTTTCTTTGCTTTAGTTGATACAAATTGCTATAAATTAATAAATTACTAAAAAGTAAAAATGCTATAAATCAATAAAATTAATATAAATACTAAATTGGTAATAAATATATCAAAACAAACTGTTGATATCATTTTAGACAATTACTTTAATAAATCTGTATCTAACCTTATCATTCTAAATATGATTTAAACTATATTACTGCATTTTATATAAAAATTAGTAGTTATGACTATAAAAATAAATGAAATGATAAAAAAAAACAATATGATAATTTATTTGTTATTAAATCTTATAAAAGTGATAAAATACTGCTATTTGTATTGGAGATGTTTTGCAATAATTATTTATCAATTATCATGTATATACTGGTTGAAATGGAAAAAATCAGATATGTAACAAATCAGCAAAAAACAGATTGACTGATTTATGGCCAAAAATATTGATTGCAAAATTTCAAATAAAATAATAAAATTCAGAAAATTTTGACCTCTACGGCTCTACCTATATAAAATTCATAAAATATAAAATTTGGTAATATTAAATGAAAAGTTCTGATTTATGCAAATTTATAAAATAAACTAATATCTCTTTATTTATAACTGATATTTTTTATTAAAGGATTGATAGCCAAATATTCTTTTGCATTTTGTTAAATTGAAATTCTATAATTTAACAATACAATTTGATTTACAATATAATATACAGGTATTTACAATCATAATTTACAAAGTAAAATTCAGTATTTCACAATTCAATATTACAAATTTGATTGCTGCTGAAATAATATTAAATGTTAACTAAATCACTAACAAATATATACTAGAAAATGCTCAGTAAGACTAATCAAAAAATTAATTATATAAGTAAAATAAAATTGAACTTATTTTGAATAACAATTGATATTCATATCACTTGTAATAAATTTGAATAAAATATATATACTTTTTACATATTTACTAAGAATTTTGATAAATTAAAGTTTTTAAACCCAATTCATACCTTTCAAATTGATTCACTTTAATTTGAATTTTTTAACCATTATTTAAATCTTCTTTAAATGACTTTTAAAATCCATATGATTTATAAGTTACTTTATAGTATTCAATTATTAAATTTAGTATATTATTTAAAGGTATCAAATCATAAGATGTTAGCTTATTAAGAAATTTACTTATAAAAACTCATTTAGTGCTTTGAATAAGTCGAGCCAACTCAGGTCAAATCTCGAGTTGAGTCAAGTCAGGCTGATTTCGAGTCAGTGATTTTCCAATCACATGATGATAAGTCGAGTATGAATTGAGTTACGAGTCAAGTTAAATCTAAGTCTAAATTGATACTCAACTCGACTCGAGTTAACTCAGGTCAGCTTGTTTAATAGCATCCTACAAAAAGAAAAGAAATGTTGGAATATTTCTTAATTACAATAAATATACCCGCTGACCTGCACACATTTACATCCCATTTACCTCTATATCTGATCACCATTCCAAAAGAAGAGACCATTCCTAAAAAAATAAGAATAAGGTAAGTAAAAACAATAATAAAATTAAAAAAAGAAATGAAAAAAAGAAAAAACTAACCTTTCGTATCATATTCTTAATAGTCCACCCACCGAAATTGCCATTTCAGAGAAGAGACCGTTTTTAAAAAAATAAGAATAAGATAAGTAAATAAAAAAATAATAAAGTTAAAAAAAAAAAATGAAAAAAAAGAAAATATACTAATTTTTCATACTTCTTGCATTTCTAAAAGTTTACTAGAAGCCCACTTTTTTACTAACATTTTCTCAAACGAATTCAATGTTATCAATTCTAGTAGGAAACCAGAAGAAATAAAAAAAATCAGATAATCAAATCTGATCATTTGATTCTAGTCAATTCAAGTCAATCTTTTCCTGATTCGAGTTGATTATGAATCAACTTTTTTTTGTCGATTCGAGTTGATTCAAAATATTTTATAATATTGACTCAACTCGAATCAACCTGATTTTCTGAGTCGAGTACGAGTTACTTCTTAACTCAACTTAAATTGACTCGTTCAAAGCACTAAGCTCATTACCAGTAATTAGTGCAAATTCATTTAAAAATAATATATTTTATCTAATAAAAATTTATCAATAACTGAAAGGAATCTAATAATATATTAATTGTTTAACAAATTAAGATTTTTTACTTCAATACTAGAACTTATAATACTTTTGATATAATTATCAAATATTAATTAATATATAAATTTACATTTAATTTTTCTATTACTATTCAGTAAAGAGTTTAAAAATAATTGGAAAATATTAAAAATATTAATTACAAATTGTTAAAATTTAAATTTATAATTTAACTAATATGTTATTTGTATGTTTAAAAGAAAAGCACTAAAATGCATATAAAAATTCATAATTAAATGAATAATCAAATAAATGTAATAATAAATGAAGATTCAGTGTGATTTATTTTTACTATATTGTCTCAAAAAATTATTTACCACATTATATAACACATCATGCATTTTGTGCAGGTGAACAGAAAAAAAAAAAATAAATTTATATATTTTAATAGTTTTTATTACTTTGATAAGATTTCTATAGGCCTTTATCTATCAAATTTAATTTCAGAATTCAACATATCAAATTGAATAAATTCTAATAAAATAGTTCAAAATCATTTATTTATAACTAAAAGGTATTTTTAAAGTGATACATAAGGTTACTGGAAAAACTAGAGGGTTTTAGCAAGTTGGCGAAATACCAAAATTATAAAACTTTACCGAAACTATATGAAAGTCTTATTAAAAAGTTGGCAAAACTCTAGAGAAAAGCAAAACCTGCCAAAACTTATTATAAATGACGAAACTGCTGAAACTTTGCTGAAACTATAATAAAACTTTAGTAAAATCTTAAAGAAACTAATCGTAAGATTTTGGAGAGGTTTAGTCAAGCAACCTTAGTAACACAGTAATATAAATAGTAAAAAATATTTATTATTAATCAACCATAAAATTAGAAAATCCTTTTTCATTATGAATTTTTTTAGAAATTTAATCTAAATTAGATGGAATTTAAAATTCATTTATCTTTATAAAATTAAATTTAGAGAATTTAATATCAATATTTCTTTTTCAATTTAAATTTATTTTACTATCTATTTTGCAATGTTTGAAAATAAGCAATAGTAATAAATCTAATAATAATAAAATATAGTAAATGTAATAATTCAGATGAGTAAAATAATTGAGCAGAGAACTCTTTCTGATAATTCTCTGGACCATAATTTTGCATGGAAAAAATTTTTTATTTTTTCAACAAACTTTTTATAAACATGTTTGGAAGCAAATCAAAACCAAATATTAAAGAGATTCTGGAGTATCCTTTGCATATTTGTGGCCCTAAACTACTGGAAGGACTTAACGAATATGAAAAATAAGAACTTTTAGCTGCAGCCTTACATATCTTAGAAACAGTCTTTATAGACAATGATAAACATCTTATGTATATATCTTTATAGCCCAAGAATGACTTTTGGTACAAGAAATAGTTGAAAAAACTTATGAAAGACGTTTATAGAGCGAACATAGAAGACTACAAAAAGACTGCTGATCCTACAGGACTTGATAATAGTTATATCAAAGCTGTCATATACAACACCATTATGAAGGTTCTACTCTACACATATGCTGGAAATTTGGATAACGTAATAATGGCAATACTGATAGTAATGATGACTCCAAATTTGAAAAGCAAACTACATCTATTTCTGACATTGATCTCAATATAATAACTGCAGACGGCGATGAGCACCAATCACTGATTGATACACTTTTTGATAATAAAAAAAATTTGTTTATTTCTGTGATATTTAAATCAAAAAAGAAACGTGAGAGGAAAAAGGCTAAGGCGCTGGCTGCAGCTGCAGCTAAACAATACTAAAGTACTATTATACTGGACAAATAAACTACGTCTTTCTCTGCTGCATCACATGATAACATTTCAACTAAAGGTAAAAAACCTGACAATAAAGTTACAGAAATCAAACTCGTTAACAGCAAAGGCTCATTTTTAAGTAAAGATATTAAAGCGATCAAGACTGGTAAATAGGAAGCAAACTTTATAATTTTTGGATATGATCCTGTATACCTTGCCATCACAAATATTTGTGATGTCATAGTTTATGACATTTCAGTAGCCTGAACTATGCAATATCTCCTTCAATAACTTTCTTCTTGGAGGAAAACTATCTCGGTTAGCCATAAAACGTAAAAGAAATACTCTATAGTACGAGTTAAGACTGAAATGTTTGATGCTATGCGCTTAGCCTTTGATAGCAATACTTGGGTTGCGCTTCTTAGAAACTACTATGTGAGATAGTTTCTGGCCTTGTGAAATTTGAAGGAATGAAAAAGAAGAGAACTTTTTCAAGAGGCCATATATGATGTCCCAGCATCAATGACATATGATTCCTTACGAGTTAATGGCAATGTTCACCTCTTCCTTCAAAAAGCCAATGTGAAAGCTTATAAGCTAGTTAAACTTCTAGACAGTACTACCAAATTAATCTCTTTTCTTGAATCATGGGACAATCTTATCTTTCTAATTGGAAAGAAGATTAAGTGGTTAGATCAGGATCTTAAATGGGCTCGCTATACCATTCTGATATCACTTGCTAGTAAGAGGAAACCAAATACTAACTTTTTCTCCCTAAATACTAATCAACCGAAGAAGAATCTGAAGGTTACAGCTTCTGGATCAAACCGCATACCTATTATACCAAGAATTTTACATAAAAAATCGCAAGCCAATCGAAAGGAAACTGAAAAGAAATCTAAAACTTTCTTGATCAACAATATACATAAATCCAAGTCAAAATATAGCAAACAGGCTTTATACGCAAAAATCAAATCCTTGAAAAAGATGTTCAAAAAGCTTATCTAGGACTGAATTACTCTCGCTTTTAACCATTTCTTTGGTTCTCCTGGGGATTAATAGTAGTTTTATATTCTTAGGATAGATCTTTATTTTTTTCTTTTGCTTTTCTGGTTTATTTTCTTTTTGTATTTTCTTTTTTTATTTCTTCGATAGAATATTTTTTTTCTATTTTTTTCATTTCCTTACAACCTAGCGTGTCTTCTGCTATCCTTTGATTATGAGGCCAGTATAGGCTAAGAGTACCTTAGCTTACCCCCAGGGTCACTCATAATAGGAAAATTAAAAGCAAGACAGTACACACATGGGGTTTCTTAGAAATAACAGGTGGTTTATTGGATACTTATTGGATTTGTTGAATAAAAAGTTTTTAAAGATCTATATTGAACTCATTTTGACTGCCTAAATTCAATAAATGCATTGCTTTAAAAAAAAAAAATAATAATAATTCAGATCATTTAATTCTAGTATTCTAATAAAATGCTTTTTAATAGTAACTGAATTGCATCTTTACTAAGTATTAGTCAATTGTAACTTGAAATTTGATAATGCAAATTCAAATTCCAAATAAAAACCCAATTATTTATATTAACCATTTTAGAAAAATTATACTATTATTTTCATAATTTACTATTTTTTTATTTCTATAATATAAAATTAAAGCCTGCAAATTTTTATTATAGTAGAAATATCATATAATACTAATATTAATGCTTCATATTTATATGTATAATTTAAAATTATTTCATTTCAAAAAGATTTAATTTATTAATTATTGGTACTAAATAATGGTTAATTTTATGCAAATCAATTTCATTTAATTAAATAATATATCAAGAATTAGTAAATTTTCATTATTTAAATTAAATATCATATAATAAATTGTAAATAATAATATATATTATATTAATATTTACAGTAATTTACAAAAAAAATGTATTAAAGTTTTTTAAACAGAAAATTATATGCTTATTAATCAAAATAATCTGATCTTTTCGAAATAAATAATAATGATATAAATCATTAATACATAAATACTATTTTTGTTCTTGTGTAACTAAAAATTTTACCTCATGATGCATTTTTTTAAGAGTTTTTTTATTTTAAAAAATTTTAGTAGAAAAAAAAATTTCTATTATATAATATATCACAGCCGGTAATGTTGCTTGTCAAAACTAATTTTTTAAAACGAAGTTTTGGTAAAATTAAATCCAAAAGTATTTTTTATAGTAAAGGTAATTGGTAAAACTATTTTTTATGTTTCTTAAACTCATTTAAAGTTTAGGAAAGTTTTGGATTAATTAGTTTTTTCATTAAAAATAAAGTTATTAAGTTTTGGATTTTGATAAAACTTCATTAAATGAGTTTTGGCAAGTAACACTAATCACAGGTAAAATGCTATTTAACTAGCAATTATGCCATTTGGAAAATATTTGTCAATTCAGATCTTGTTAAGCTGACAATTATTCCAAATAGATTTTATTTATCAATATGATATATATACAGAAAAAATGATATCTAACTGGATAAATTGACACGATTACCAGTTAAAGTATATTTGTCAATCTGAACTTTTAATATATAAAATAATGAACTATCAGTAAGGGCAGTGACATATATTACGTAATATCTATTTACTATAAACTCATACCCCCCACCTCCATGTAATATGTAAAAATCTTACATTACACTTATATATTATATGACCTTCAAATACCTTTCCACCCCCTAAAATATTACGTAATAAATGTCACTGTCCTAATCATTACAAATCAGATATAATTCTGATTGCTATATATAATTAACACATATTTCCAATTTGTATTTATTTACATAATTTTACAATGCTGGTTGAAGAATAATAATTTACAATCAGTCAAATTTTGCAAAGTTATATAATGATCTACAGTTAAAATAGACTTTTGATACAAAAGTCTAAATTTAATTAGATTTTCTTCTTTTATTTATTAATAAAATAAGAAATGTTTAAACATTTCTTTTCATTATTTCTTTTGTGTACCAGCTTAAATATAATATCTAATGCTCAGATAGGACCTGCTTACTTCTAATAAAGATTTTCAAGCAAAATTTCAAATTTATTAGTAATTTTACTAACCCTTCTCGTCTCATAATTTTACCTTATACATACAGTCAACTCTCTATATAGTCACACATTTGGGACAGTTTATATTTGGTAAGTGGTGACTATAAAGAGATGTGACTATATAAAAAATTTCGTATAATATATATAAATCATAATTCCAGCCAAAAATTAACATAATTTTGATCAGAATTATACTTAAATATTGTATTGATCAGACTCTTTTTTGGGGACTCTCTTCAGTTACGTTCACAACTTTTTTTTTACTAATATTTTTTCACACAAAAATTTTATTTTTTCGTTTTATTTTCTTTAAATAATATATTTTAAGCCTTTATAATACACTTTATTTTCTTTATATTTTATTTTAGTTTTCTTTTTATTTCTACTGACTTAGTTTTTAGCGAACTTTGACTTTTGGTTTTTTTTGACGTTTATTTTACTGAGAAACAAATAACACGTATTATCAAAACTTAAGAGAAAATATTATGGATAAACTTTATTAATAAGAACAACAACAATAGTTTTCTTTTCTAACGCTATGGAGAGACTCAATAAAGTCTTGAAGAATAAAGATTTTTTATACTTCTTTAGCAACACTTATGATTATATTAATGGACAGACGTGATATGAGTACTTAACTGAACTCTTAGGTTCCTTGGCGGCCTGTTTAACACATTTTAAATCTGAAATATCAGCAAAAATAAGATGATATTTCAACTATCTCTATCTGGTTGTTTTCCCAAAAATCTCTTCCTCCTTTTTTCTTCTCACCAAAATGGATACCCCCTATTTTTCACTGGCAAACAACCCAAA
This sequence comes from Rhizophagus sp. LPA8_4_AMF, assembly GCA_021464525.1. Lineage (NCBI taxonomy): Eukaryota > Fungi > Glomeromycota > Glomeromycetes > Glomerales > Glomeraceae > Rhizophagus > Rhizophagus sp. LPA8_4_AMF. The sequence goes on along the minus strand of JADRCO010001599.1, from coordinate 1,659 downwards.
CAAAGATGATTTCAAAACGGGAAGGTGGTACTCCCAAATTGGATGGAATCTCCAAATTTTTTCTGGACGCGTTTCTCAACAAGATCATAACAAGTTTAGACATACCTAATCACATGCCTCCTTTGGAATTATTTTTAGAACGTGACGCAATAAACAACTCTTATTTGCCAATTACTTCAATAGGCATAGGGAACACCATATCAGACATCTTTAATATGCAATATTGGATTTTAATTTGGCGTTTCATTTTTGGCTTCTTCTACTCAGCTAAAAAAATTAAGGATAGGAATAAAATGATAATTTTGGATGTGCTGTTTACTCTTTTTGTTTGTTCAGTTTAGTTTTTATATAAATTTTATTTTTCTTGTCTTTTTTTTTTATTTCTTTTTTTTTGTCTATTTTTGTTCTTCTCTTTTCTTCTCTTTTATTATAGAATTTCTTGGGTGGGTTTGTTAAATTTATTCCTTAAGTTAACTAGGGAAGTGTGGAGCCCTTGGAGACATAATTTGATTTTAGTTGGGATCCTATTTGCAATCATCAATTTGACTTATGTGAACAACTTTATCAAACTTACCGTATATGGCAGCGAAAGAATTAATAACATTACTATATGATTAATTGGAGGATTTCTTTGCCTTGAGTATTCACAGTGTGTAATTATAGGGAATTCCTACTCTGATGATTGTACGTAGGCGACAATAGAGTTATTTGAATTAGCAGTATATATTTTGCTTTTAAGGGGTTAGTGGAGTTTATAAAAACTATCGCAACATAGCAGGTTCTTAGGCGCCACGTTCTGTAGACTATAGGGTAGTTTGCTAAGATGAGGTGCTTTATTATGCACTTTTACCTATATAGGAATAAAGCTCTGCATAAGCCAAGCCAGTTTGCAAGCTGGCTCGAGCTTTTCAAGCTAAGCCAAGCTGAGTCACGTTTAAAATGGCTTGATGGCTCGCGAGCTGGCTTGAAAAAAGCTTGAGCCAGCAATGGGCTTGGCTCAAAAAGCTCGAGCCAGAATTTATTCAGTTCGAGCCAGCTCAAGCTGGCTTGCGAGCCAATCAAGCTATCATACAAAAACGTTGTGAAATGTTTTTGTATAATAATATATCTAAAAAAAATGTTTCGCAACATTTTTTTTCAATACTTCAACAAAAAACGTTGCAAAATCATTTTTTGTTTAATAATCTATTAAAAACGTTTCACACCATCTTTTGTTAAAGATCAAAAAAAAATGTTGTGAAACGTTTTTTTGTATAATATCATATAAAAAAACGTTTCACAACATTTTTTTGATCTTTAACAAAAGACGGTATGAAACCATTTTTTGTATAATATTATATTAAAAAAACGTTTCACAACGTTTTTTGATACTTCAACAAAAAATGTTGCGAAACCATTTTTTGTTTAATAATATATCAAAAAAACGTTTTGCAACATTTTTTTTCAATGTTTTAACAAAAAACGTTGCAAAACCATTTTTTGTTTAATAATATATCAAAAAAATGTTTTGCAACATTTTTTCTGATACTTTATCAAAAAACGTTGCAAAATATTTTTTTGTATAATGTTATATTAAAAAAAAACAGTTCGCAACATTTTTTTCTGATACTTTAACAAAAAATGTTGCAAAACATTTTTTGTATAATATCATATAAAAAA
>JADRCO010001598.1:0-18213 GCA_021464525.1 Rhizophagus sp. LPA8_4_AMF | reverse complement strand
ACACCTCTTTATAATCACTCCATTTGCTGGTCCCAAGGGGTGTGATTATAAAGAAGGTTGACTGCAATTAAAAGACGGATCAGTAAAGTTATAGTTAAAAGGCTAAATAATCTAGTTAAATTTGTCGTTATATTACAGATTTTAATTTATATTTCAATAAAAAAAAAATTTCACACAAAAAGTGGTTTGTTTCAATTTTGTTTTAAACTATGATTTATCAAATTTTTAGAAGCAACGATTTAGAGAAGCACACTTAAAAGCAATGATTTATTAACATTAACACACTTTAGAAAGTTAACAATATTTATTATTAAATTTTATTATTATTAATAATTCATTACAAAAACTGAAAAATTAATATATAAGGCCAAGCAAAGAAAATATTTAGATTCTCGTCACCTGGCTGGGTCACTTTTTGTAAACCGAAAAAAATTTTTTATGTTTTTTACTATGAAATTGGCCAGGTGGACTTTTTTTAAAAAATTTGAAAATTTTTTTTTGTTTTTTTTTGTATTTTTGAAAGGTAATATAAAATTTTTTATTATAAAAAAAATAAAAATCGGCAGTCGTGTCAATTTTAAATTTTGTCACGAGAATCTAAAAATTAATTTTGCCTGGCCTAATATTGAGTATTGCTAAAGCTCACTAGCAGTGATTATCACCACTAGTGATACACCAAAATTTTTTTTAACATTTATGCCGATTTTAAGCATCTATCTGCTATTATTTTAGGTATGTTACATTACTACAGTATAAATTTCCGTTATGCAAATTATTAATTTTTTTTTTTTAATAATTTTTTTAATAATTTTTTCAAATAAAAATTTTAAAAAAATTATTTATTCAAAGTAACTTAATAATAAATTTATTTGCAAACCAAATACTAAAAGTTACACATTTATATTAAATGGTATTAAAAATAATTTATTAACTTAAAATATGTTTTACTGAATAAAAAAATAAAATATAGTCAACAATTTTTTACTTATTTTTAACAGGAATGACAGAAACTTAATAAATGAAATAAAAAAAAGAGAAAGTGCTAACTAAAAATTAGAACAATAATAAAAGAAGAGTAAAAAACAAAATATAATAAAGGAATAATGAAAACCAATAAAAGAAATGAAAGAGTAAGTGAAAAAGAACAAAATAAATGAAGAGGGAGTGAAAAGGAATAAAAGAAACAAAGGAAGAGTAAAAAGGAGTAAGAGAAACAAAGGGGGAGTAAAAAGGAACAAGAGAAACGAAGGAGTGAAAAGGAACAAAAAAAATAAAAAAGGAACGAAAGAAGTAAAAGCAACAAAGATAAAAAGAATAATAAAAGATAGAAAAATGCAAATTAAAAAGCAAACCCTATAAAAGAACCCATAAATTAAGTAGTAAGAAATGAAATGTAATAAATGAAATAAAAAAAATAAAAACAAAAAATAAGTGAAAAAATCATTACCTTAATTATAGAGAGAACCAAAGGACCTAAAAAAAAGTAAAATGAAGTTAGTAAGGGAGGAATTGTAAGGAACAAAATGTATAAAAATTTCATGAAACGTGTCTATGTAATATTGAACACAAAGAGCCAAAGGACTTAAAAAGAATAAAATAGAGTTAGAAATAAAGTATAAAAAACGAAAAGGAAAAAGGAAAAAGAAAGAAAAACATACTTTAGTTACCTTAGTTGTAAGCCGAGCGAAGAGTCAAAGAAAAATATTAGAAAGTACTAGATAAATTTTCACGATATTTAAATTTGATTGGATGGTGATTTTGTTGAAATTCTGGCCAAAATAATTCTGGCTAAAATTATGATCAAAAGTGGTGCTAATTTTGGCTGAAATTACGTTAATCTTAGCCAATCGCGAATTTGTAAAGAAATCATGAAAATCACGCATGATTTTTGGGTCATTATGACGATCCATTCTGGACACCCTAATTTCCTATAATATTTATTTAAAACATAATTAATTTAATTCTATAATTAAGGCCATTCCAAATTGATTGTTTATTTAACGTATTCCACCCCTCTCTATTTTCTTAAAAATTAAGTTTTAATAAACATATAATAACACATATGTTTAAATGCCCCTTCAAAATTTAAATTAAATTTTTCTGAAATTACCCAAATTTTCCCAAAATTTCCAAAGTTTTATTATATTTGTTTGTTTAATGAAGACCCCTCCCCCCTTAAACTTTTCAGAAAATCTGAACGTTAAACAAACAATCAAGTTGGAACGGCCTAATGTGAATTGGTAATAACTTAGTTTTTTCGTTATTTTGTTTCTACACTTGAATCAACTGATCCTAAAATTTCATTGGCTATACATGTGACGTGACAGACAGAAGTTGCATGCTTTTGAGTAGAATGGAAAGTCCTTTGCTCAGTGTTGGAATTGGACAACGTCCAATTGAAAAAATTTTGGACTATTGGAGTGGCTAATTGGACTAGTTCACTCCTAGTCCAATTCAAATGGACTTATGGTGCGTCTCATCTATAAACCACAATAATATTAGATAACTTCAAATTTTTATAAATTATGAACTAAGTAATATAAAAAAAAACTAAACTGATAGAATGATAGAGCAACATAAGCTGCATATTTCTATTGGTTTATTTTACAAGTTTTAATAATAATATTATGTGATATAATAGATCAAAAATTGATAATTTTAGTAAGTGATAATAGTCAAAACGGACTAGTCTTTCATGCAATTTTATGGATTCCATAAAAAATCCATGGAACTTAACAAAAAAAAATTTTTTGCTGCTTACGCAGCAAAATTATATGTAATTGGAGTATTGTAAAAATAAGTTACACAATATAAATAAATGAATTTTTGCAATTTCGGACTATGTGGTTTATAGATGAGACGCCATTTTATAATGTGATTTTGGCCAGAATTATGTTTAATTTCGGCCAAAATATAATCAAACTTCTTTAAAAATAAATTAGTTTTATTTTAAATTAATTTATCTAATTTTCTAATATTTGATTAAATATAAATAATTATTATAATAAGAAAAAATATATATGTAGCAATTTTAATAGGAAATTAATTATATTAATTATATAAGTTTATTTATTGGGCAAATCTATAAGTCCATTAGTCCATTAATATTTGGAATTGGAATGGACAATGTCCAATAGTCCAAAAGGCCATCACTGCCTTTGCTAACGCTTCAGACAATAAACAGATGAGGCTAATAATGATTAGCTGTGCAGCAAAGGTCTAAGGTAAGAGATAGGCCAGGATAGGAAAGCTTAGACCCAGTCTAGGTTAAATTTTCTCATTTTCAAAATTGATTGACAAATCACCTGATTAATAAATATGACGAAAAACTCATATTTAATGCTGCTTTTTTTTACTTCTTTCTTGTCATTTTATACAAATAATTTTGTGAAGAAATATTTAAAAATTACAAAAATCTTTTTGAAACAAAAATATGACATTTTATCAGGCATTTACTATTTGATAATATATATTAGTACAACTTGTTACTAAGTTGTATATATTTTACTAAATAAATACAGATTATATAAGGTTCTGAGTAACTATAAATATTGTTATTTACGCAGAAGGAAGATTAAATACAAAGAAATTTATGTTCATTCAAATATTTCATATAGTAGCCGTCAATATTTTCATTTTGCTTCTAACTCTAGGTTGTTTTTTATTTTACTTATAGTGATGGTCACCTTTTGCCAATCTTTGCCGAGTTTTGTCTAGGTTCCCGAAACTACGGTGCAAAGGATTGGGCTGCTGATAGACTTTATTTCCAGACTAGCTAGTGTAACAATGATGCCTGCCCTTGCTTCAGTTCTCTGTTAATGGTTAAAATAAAATAAAATGTATAAACTAAGGACAAAGTGAAACAAAATACAAAATTTGGTAATCCATCAAAATGAATATATGGTAGAATGAAATAAAACTAATGACTCAATTTATGGTTATATGTTGCACAAATTTCATTTGATATGAAAGTTCTTTTTCATCTACAACGTCTACGCTTGATATTTTCCTAAGAATAAACGTTTGCATATTTATGCAGACATCCAAGATCATGTTTCATATAAATAAACTGATAGGTTTTATATATGTGATATTTAATCTAAATGATGTAATACGTCAAGATATTTATTTATGCAATAGTAATATATTTATACCTTAATCTAAGGAATATCAGTTAATCAGTATGTCTAAAACAGCATAATCCTATTTGACTTCCTGACAAAAAATTGATAATAATCTGTTGACAAAAACTACGCATTTGAGACATTTAAAGATTTATAAATTTGAATAGTGAGAGAAATGTTCTTCGAAATAATCTGCGGATATTTTATTTTACTACTTCTGAAAATCTTATCAATGTAAAATGTGCCTTATAACAGAATTAATTTCACTTAAAGTTATTAACTACTGTGTCAGTATGCATTATTGCATAAACGCTAAAGAGATCGATTTAATGTTAAACTTGTTTAAAATGTTCAATATAACCTTTACTTGTAACAATTATCATTATAATTTTTATTAGTTTTTAGAGAGTATACATCAAACTGAATCTTATATAATAATTAATTAAAATAGATTTATACAAAGAAACCAATTAACTTTTTTTAAAAATACTATTTCAATTGTATTCTAGTACTGTAATTTCATAATAATTGGTCTTAGACTGCAGTAAAGCTAATTGTACTTTTTATTTAAAAGTTTGATAGCATTTTATATGTTAAATATAGAAAAGCAGAAGATATGTCAAATGAAAGTTATTTTATTTATTAAAAAAAAAATTGATGATTTGCAAACTTGACGTCGTAGTCGTTGTATGATTACATCCTCGTCGTAATGTTACGCAATCTTTTATTCAAGATAATTACAAGATGATGTGATAATAATATTTATCCCGTGTTTACTAATTGATCGCCAGTGATTTTTTTGATGATATATTCATACCTGTAATTTTTCTGATAATATTTTCATGCTCACGTGTTTTTATAGTTTAATTATACTTTTCCCACTTATTCCCATCACTGGCATGAGATAAAAGAATTATTTCACGTGTCGCGTAAATATCATGACTCCTCGTGAAATAAAACTATTACTTATTCAATATTTAATAATACTTAAAAATTATTTAAGTAATTCAGTAATGGTGTATATTCAATAATACAATAATGTATTAATTAGTCCTCTAGGTGAAAAGGTAATATTCAAGAAATTTGTGTCGCAATAAAATCTAGACTTTATCATCGATTTTATTGTCTTTATTGTCTTCTAAAATAAATTCAAAAAATCCGTATTAAGATAATGTTCTTCAAGCAAATTTTCTATACTTTGAACACGTTCTTTCAAAGTAACATTTTTAATTCTTTCACTAACAAATGGAATTATTTCATATTTGCTTTTAAGTTTCTTTACAAGTTTTCTTTGATATCTTATACATAAGAAATTAAATATACGTGTTTGCATCAATCCCCTATAGAAAGAAATAAGGTATTATAAATAGTATATATGTAAGATTATATATAATTATTTCACGCATCATGGTGCTAATTTAGATGCTTCAAATAAGAATATAAAGATTCCAGATAGAGAAGTATAGAATCCACCAATACTCGATGTAATCGAACTAACTAAAAAAGTAATAATTAGTTTTCAATATTTAAATTAAAATTATTTTCTCTAAAAATTAAAAAAAAATAATAATTACGATAATAATAAGTGAGATTCTTCTTGATAATAAATATATATTGATAATGATCTTAATACAAGCGTTGTTATATTTGGAGTTGTTAAAGTTGTTGTATCCGTATGTACATTAAAGCTGACATATTCTTCTCCCTTTCCACCTGCGAGGCCATACGCATACTTGCTAAATATTTGCTTTATAATTGTTGGTGAATAATATACGATTGTAGTTAGTTGACTTAGTTCGTTCGTAAGAAATAAAGAACTATCTTCAGCGACAGGATCATAGTATTTGTTTATTTCAAGTCCATCTAAATAAACCTGAGTGACACTAGGAGTTATTTCTATATTTATCTCTTTTTCATAGTCAAAAGAATAATGAGAACAATCAGGAAAATTGAAATTCATATATTCTATAGGAATTTCATTAGCTATCCTATATTCATTTTGACCGTTGTAAATACAATTTTCAATTTGATCACAAATTCTTATAGTAATATTAATATTATCCAATATACCCAAATCTTGTTTATGGATAGTAATATTGGGTTTAGAAATTGATTTATAATATTGTAAAAGTTGATCAAAAGAATGGTATAAAAGTAGAATAATAATTGATAACGAGCATAATTTCTTTATAAAAATAAAAGAATAAGGTTCAGTTGATCATTTATTTTCTGTCAATACCATTTTGAATTAAAATAATAAAATAAAATCGCAGATGTACTGCTATATAAAGTTCCGCATGAGCTGAGTCAAGCCAAGCCATGTTTAATTGACTTAACGTCTTGTCAAAAAAAGCTTGAGCTGACAACGGGCTCATCTGAAAAAACTCGAACCGGTAGTGTGCTTAGCTTGAGCTGGTTCAAGACGGCTCCTGCTGGGTGCTATAGAATGGCTTTGGGCTGGCCCTGGAAGGTAGTTGAAATTTTTTTATTATAGGAACATTAATAGTAATACATTATTAACGTTCCCTTTATAGGAACTTTTGAGCAAGCTCAGCTTAAGCCAAAATTTTCATGGTTTTCAGCTCAGCTCGCTTTAACTGAGCTGGAATTTCACGGCTTGGCTCAGGCCTGAATTTTTTTGGAGTCGAGACTGAGGCTCAGCTCGAGTTGGCTCATGTGGATTGTGGAGCACTACCGCTATATAAATAATTATATGAATAAATGTTTGGTGACTGTATAACGGATGTAACGGGTGGATAACGGATGGCTAATGGGTTAATGTTGTCAACGGAAGGATATCAGGTGGATATTAAGTGGATAACAGTTTTATATCATGTATAAGTGTATAACCAATTTTAAAGAATAATTATTGTATTTATCAATCAACTGCAGTTACGATTATAATGATAAATTATAAAATGATAATATTTTTAATAGTAAAACAATATTCATATTTCCTGACCACTCCGGTTAAATCCGTTGGTCAATTTTTGATGATAATCTATAACCGGATAACCAATAATAACGGATATGCATTTCTAACGGTTCACGGGTCTGAACATTAGATTATAGTATTATAGCATATAAAGAAGGCAATGCAATGCACATTATTAAATATGTTGAACATTGGAAATTTATTAGTTTTTTTATTTATTTTTACAGTTATTTCCAAAATTATTTTTTCTTTTTATTTACTCGTTTTTTCTTATAGATTCTAAATTTCCATTATGGTCCACATTACCATTCGTTTTTTTCAGTGGATTATTTGCGGTCTATCATAAAACCATAATCCATTACATAGCATTTTTAATCGTAAACCTTGCACAATTTATATTAATGCTTTGTAATATCTTCAAATTTGATTATTACTATGGTAAAGATTTTGACACTCACACAGTAGGGATGTTAACGGTCCTATGGACTAGGACCGACCGGTCCCAAGCAAATTGCCAAGTTTTGAGATGATTTTTTAAAAATGTTATATTAATAAATTTTATTCCTAAGCATTTTTAGGGTAGGTTACTTATTGGTATTAAGTAATAAAGTCCTACCCGAAGTCAGAACTGCTTAAAACGTGAAACCGGTCCTAGCATCAGTCTGGACCGGTTGGTCGGCATCGGTTCCAAGCAAATTGCCGGTTTTTGAGATGATTTTTTAAAAAAATTTTATTAATAAATTTTATTTCCAGATCGTTTTTAGGGTAGGTTACTTATTGGAGCTAAGTGATCACACTTTTCTAGGATCGGCAATTTGCAAAATTGTTTCCGGACCGATTTGGACTGATCGGACCGATTACATCCCTATTACTATTATTCCAATTTCAATTGTTTTCATAGCGATACGAAAATGTTCAAGAAGTCTTATATTTTATTTTTTACTACAAGTGCAATTGAATTAGTAGTTATACTCAATAGATTACTATGGAGTTATCTTATGGATTATATTGCTTATGGTAATAAATTTCATATTTATACGCTACTGTCGCAACATGGTAATTAATAAATTTTAAGCAGTTTTTTCTATTATTTTATACTAATTATATTAACTAATACATCTAGGTATCTTAACCGCAATTAAACCCAACATTAATAATAATATTATATATAGAGTGATTGGTAAATAAATTATATTAGAATTTTCAAATTAAAAAAAGAACTTAAATTAATATAAATATATACTTATGTTAAATTTATAGCTATACCCACACTGATTTTTATAGTAATTTTATTAATTAACACACGGTTATGTTATCTATTGATTGATGAAAATTTTATTGAACTAAGCAAATAGAATTTTAAATATTATTATTATTTATTTATTATTTTATATGCTAATTTACTTATTTATTTTTAGTATATGGATCAGAAGATAAAACAGATTCTACTACAAAGAGTTAAGAAGTTTTTGAAAGAACTTTATGATAATTTTTTAAAATTTTTAAGAAATGAGCCGAACTTAGATTTAAGTATCGATAAATGGAAATTTGTACCTGAATCAAGACTTTTATTATTAAATATTGTACAGATTACAATACTGATTGATGAAGAGATTGTAAGCGCTGAATATGACGAGAAGGATGAGAATATTGGCGTTAAAAATGATGAAAATGATGAATTTGCTGTAATCATTGATGTTACTGATGTTGATAGAATCATTTTTTAACGCTAAATCAGATGTCATGATACAAACAAATTATCCTTTTCGAAATGTTTCTAAGAAAGGTAGTACCTATTAATATATAAATTATTGGTTACTTTTATTCAAAATTTTCTCAACTTACTTCCACCTTAAATATAATAGTAGATGCTTCTTCAACATCTCCATCTACACTACGAGTAGAGTATTGTTATTATAAAATGACAATCTTCTTAAATAAGAATAAAAATAAAACAATTATTGCTATCGGTCTCGCCACAAAAAATCATTCAACTAATAGGTATTTATGTCTATAAATAATTTTCTTATTTAAATCAATCAATTTCTAATTCTTTTTTATTATTACTTTTAAGATTACCTGGTTGTGATACACATTCAGCTGGATTTCATTCGGATGAAGGTAGAATATTCCACAATTAATCAATGAAAGGTATACAGGTTCAAAATATGCTGAAAAATGGGGTGATAAAAATGATGTGATAGTCTGTGGTTATTATCCAGATACTGGGCAAGTTTTCTTTACAATGAATGGTAAAATTTGGGTATCACTTATACACGTCTATTTTATGATGAGTGGTATCCTACAATTGGTTCTAATGGTGATTGTAGTTTAGTAGTTAATTTTGGCCAAGAAGGATTTAAATATAAAGAAGCTAACGGTATGAGTGTTGCTGGTATATTAAATAAGGGAGATGAAGATAAATATTAATCCTACCTTTTCAGATTTTGTTATTTTTATGTCAATAATCTTTAATTTCTTTATACAAACTATACATATGACCAAAGATCATGTTAGATCTTTAGGAGTCAGCAGGACAAGTCAACTCGAGTAAAACGAGTCAATAATTTTTTCATTTGAAGAGTAAATCGAGTCAGAACCTGAGTTAACTCGAGTCAAAGCCATAGCCATAGCGTGGATAAAATTGTTTATATTTTTGGACAACTCCGCACTATGGTCTTTTGATTATTTTCTCTAACGGTAATACAAGCCAACATTACGAAAATTCTGGCCAGCATTACTGATCACGTGCACTCGAATCTCAAAAATTCTTGGGTGGAATTATATGAATGCTTCATCATGCAACATCTGCATAAACTAAAAATGTTTACAAATAAATTGATACAGTAGCAATTCATTGACAAAATCTAGCAAAAATTATTCCGCCTAAAGTTATAGCTACCGTGTCAGTTTGCACTGCTGTACGAGCGATAAAGAGATCAATTAATGTTAAATTTATTCATGTTCAATATACTGTATATTTTATTTATAAAAATAATAATTTTTCGAGAGGTCATATGCATTTGATAAGTTTTATATTTTCTTTTCATACAAAAAAATTCGAATAAGATGTGGAGTTAAATTTTTATATTCACGTTAAGCAAAGAGTACGTCAAACAAATTTACCTTTCTTAAATAATAATTATTTAATAAAGATTTATACAAAGAAATTAATTGATTTCTAACTTTTCAATAATAATATCTGTCACAAATCTCTATTAAAAAAAAAGAATTATCCTAAATTTGTCATAAAGCATCCAGAAATTGCCAAAAGGGTCCGAAAAATGATAAAATATGTTATCTGGAATTTGTTTCGGTACAAATTCAAGATAAACCAGATGACCTCTGCCATCTAACAGACATTTTGTGGACAAATTCCGAACACAATTTTCCATAGGCTAGGTCGAATTTATTCTTCACATCACGTAACACTATGCAATTCCACAATAATTGGTCCTACCGCAAAAAGGCTGCAGCAAAGTTGGTGGTACTTTTTTTAATATCATATTCCATAATATATAAAAAAGCAAAAGATATGATAAATCTTATTAATTTATTTATTTTTCTTTTCTAAACTATTAAATAAAAGTATATTTGTAGAATGGATTAGAATTTGTCTTGTACTGATTTTTACATAGTCCGGTGTGTAACAAAGGATTATGTCCATCCGGATATCCAATTATTTTTGCAGGCTAATTCAGGCCAATTTATAATTCTGACCTGGTAAGATGATCATTTCCATTTTTGGCGATAGCGTTCCACAAAATATTATTTTTCTAAAAAAAATTTTCCTTTAAAGAGGTTGTAACACAAGTATCCAAAAACGGAAATATTTTTAGCGTAACATTATAAAGTTGATCCGAGTTACTCTTAACGGATAATATCCGGATATCTGACGGATTATCCGGATATCCGAATATCCGCGGATGTCCGTTTTTTAACGGATATAAACTCTAATTATGTCTTACAAAAAATTGCGCGAACTTATGTAAGCTTATGTATGGTTGTATCTCTGTCGCAGGGTTACGCAATCTCATATCGTAAAAGTATAACAAAATCGTATCAGGTATAATAACACTAAGTTAAGTAACTTATAAGTGAAAGCATTAATTACTATTTAAGTAAATTATAATGAGTCTATAGATTTGTACATTGTACGATATAAATTCGTACAATTTTCATAATTCATATGTTTCGTAAATTAGTACAATTTTCGTACATTTTGCATGCATAATCATAATTTCGATATAATAATAAAATTTTTATTTAAAAAACTTTATTTAACTCATTTGCACTGTCCTAGTATTAATACAAATATTTTATTTAAACAAATTCAAATAAATAAGATAATAAAAATATAAAGATCTGTCATAAAAATATCAATATTTAAATTTTCCGCAGTAAAATCTAGACTTTATCATCGACTTTATTATCTTTATTGTCTTCTAATAATAAATTCAAAAAATCCGTATCAAGATAATATTCTTCAAGCAAATTTTCGATACTTTGAACACGTTCTTCTAAAGTATAATTTTTAGTTCTTCCACTAACGAATGGAATTGGTTCGTATTTACTTTTAAGTTTCCTTACAAGTTTTCTTCGATATCTTGTACATAGGCAATTAAACACATGTGTTTGTAAAAATCCCCTATAGAGAGGAGAATAAAAGCATTATGAATATTGTTATTATACTTACGAATTATATATAATTATTTAACTCACCATGGTGCTAATTTAGATGCTCCAAATAAAAATGCAAAGATTCCAGTTAAAGAACTAAAGAATCCACCTACGTTCGATGTAATCGAATTAACTAAAAATGCGATAAATATCTTATTAATAGTTAAATAAAATATATTTTCTCAAAAATTAAAAATGAGTTGATAATTACGATCATAATAAGATTCTTTCTGATAATAAATGTTCATTGATATTGGTCTTAATATAAGAGTTGTTTTATCTGGAGTCGTTGAAGTTATATGATCCATATGTGCATTAAATTCGACAAGTTCTTCCTCCTCTCCCCCCGCAAGGCCGTATGCATACTTATTAATTATTCGCTTTATAATTGTAGGTGAATAATATACGAAATTAGTTTGTCCACTCACGTAATATAAAGAATCAGATTCCTTATGATAAAAAATGTCCGAATAATTTTTATTATCTATTTTGATTCCATCCAAATATAAATAAGGTGCAGTAATATTAGGAGTTGTTTCTAATATTATTAGTTTTTGAAAACTAAGAGAATAACGAGAACAATTAGGAAAGTCATATAACCCCTGTAATTTATCTTTTTTACATTTGTTTTCGTCGCAATTTACAGTTGCACCACAAAGAGTTATGTACATAACGGTATCATTTTCACGCATAGATTGTTTACTGATAGTAAGATTTGGTTTAAGAATCGATTCAGAAAATTGTGAAAACTGATCATAAGTGTAGAAAATAAGTATAATTATAAGTAAAAAGGAGCATATTTTCTTTAAAATAATAAAAGAAAAAGGTTCAGTTGATCGTTTGTTTTCTGCGGACATTTTGATTTAAAATAAAAAAAACAACTAACTGGTGTGTTATATAACTGTCACGTTTAGATTGGCCAATATAAAATAATTAAATTGCGCGATGCCTCTGCACCGAATAAGTTTGTTTATTCCAAAATATTACTCATTTAGGTAATTCCGTGGTCCATACATGGATAATCCCGAAAATGAATATTAGAGTTTAGATCCGTATATCGGTCGATTGTACGATTGTAGATACTTTATCATTTCATGGATAATCCGAAATCTCGATTTTTTTTTTTAACCTTAGTAATACAAATCGTACTAAATTCTTAACACTATAATGAACATACTTTTTTGTAAAATATTTTTTTTTTAGAAATATAATAAAATAAAAAAGTAAAAAGAATGTCTTAAATATTATTTTAAAAAATATAAATATGGTAATTGGAGAAGAAGGAAGTATTTTAGGAAATAATAATAATAAATTTTTTTAAATAGAAAGCAAAAACACCCACGTGAATAGGGAAGAAGTGAGTAAATTACCTTATAGAAACGTTTATAGTATGAACGTTCCTACTTTCTAGCTATTAAAATACTTTGACTTTAGCATTCTTATTTTAGAAATGGATGTTTACTTTTTAGTCTATAAATTATTGTATTTAAGAATAAAAAAAAATTTAATAATCTATAAATATTTAAATATAAAGATATTAAATTTATAAAACTTAAATACCAAATATGTGAGTTATACAGCATAATATGTGCTATCCGCAAGTAACATGGATACAGATTATCCGTCCATTTTTTTTTTTTTTTAACTATTCGTATCCAAACCTAATTTTAGACGGATTAAGTGAACCATGTATAATTTCTATTTTTTTTTGTAATCCGTTGCAAAGCAACGGATTACTAAACATTGTGATTTTGTGATACGTTATATCGTCGAGTTTTCTATACCGTATATACTGTATAAAAAGCAGTTAATATAATTCTTGAGATGCCACATTTTTAAAATGATGAAAGTCGGAAAATTCTTAAATTTTTTATTTATTTTTATAATTATCTCCGAAATTATTTTTCTTTTTATTTACTCTTTTTTCCTTGTAAACGCTAAATTTTCATTATGGTCCACACTTCCATTCGTTTTTTTAAGTGGCTTGTTTGCGGTCTTTTATAAAACTGTGATACATTTTATGGCATTCTTAACAATAAACTTTGCTCCATTTATATTAATGCTTTGTAATATCTTCAAATTTGACTATCTTTATGGTAAATATATTTAGTGCTTTATAAAATATTAATTTGAATAAAACAAAATTGAATTACTAATTTCATATTTTTTACTACATTATAAGCTTTTAGAGAACTTGTTTTGAACGATTTAAGCGGAGAAGCATATAATGAGATTAAAAAAAAGATATTAAATTCGGAAGATTTTGCATATGAAGATTTTATTAAATTGGATGCCAAAATAACTGAGACTTATGTACCTAAATATATTTCTGTGGTGATAACTTTGGGAATTTATCAATTTATTTTTATTATGCTTTGTATTTTATTATTAAAGATTGGGTATATTATTTATTTATTTTTTTAATTGAATGGTTATAAAAAATAAATGGTGTTATATTA
The DNA here is from genome assembly GCA_021464525.1 of Rhizophagus sp. LPA8_4_AMF. Taxonomy (NCBI): domain Eukaryota; kingdom Fungi; phylum Glomeromycota; class Glomeromycetes; order Glomerales; family Glomeraceae; genus Rhizophagus; species Rhizophagus sp. LPA8_4_AMF. Next base: position 4,015 of record JADRCO010001598.1, on the reverse strand, counting down.
TTAATTTATAAATTACAACTGCGGCAATTTTATTAGGTCTTGGGAATGGATTTGGAAGTTTAAATTTGATAATAACAAGAAAAGTATGTTATTTTTATAAATTATCTCCTTTTTAATTCTATTACCATTTGCCACATTAATTTATTTCTATTAGATATCCATATTTTATTTCAACTTGAGGAGATTTTACTTCTAATTACGACTTCGTTTCTTGGAATTTGGATATCAATATCAGAATTACACGAGATTTTACCAATCGGACTTGGAAATCATTATGAGAAAAATTCATTTGAAAGTACTCTTGAAATTTTTTATAATATATTTGGAATTATTACTATTATTCCAATTTCAATTGTTTTCGTAGTGATACGAAAACGTTCAAAAAGTCTACGTATCTTATTCAATATTGCAAGTCTAATTGAGATAGCCATTATACTTAGTAGGATACTATGGAGTTTTCGCAAAAATTATTCTTTTTATTATGATGGTAATTAATAAATTTAAAACAATTTTTTTCAATGACTCTAATATAATGCTAATCATATTAATTAATACATTCTAGATAGTAAAACATTCAAAGATATCATTGAAAATGATATTACATATAGAGAAAGGTTTTTTATTGGTAAATATATATATTCCATTAAATTGTTGGTATTAAAAATCGAGTTAATATGTTTAACGTATTATATATATATGTACTGTTATTACTTGTTAGCCATACCCACATTGATTTTTCTAGTAATTTTAAATATTAATACATACTTATGTCATACAAGAGTTGATGAAAAATTTCTTTCACGAAGTAAGTGAATAAAAAAAATACATTTATCATTTTTTTTTACAAACTAACTAAATATTTTAGCGTATGGATCCGAAAATAGGCTGATTCTGCTACAAGACTTTAAAGAGTTTTTAAAAGAAGTTTTTGAAACATTTTTAATACTTTTAGAAAAAGAAAAAAATTCAGAGTCATATAAATGTATGAATAAGTTAGATGTTAATGCATGGAAGTTTACACCTGAATCAAGAATTTTACTACTAAATATTGTAATCATTAATGAAGACATTGTAAATGCCGATAATAACATGATTGTAAGTGTCGATAAGTTTGGAAACGTTGATAATGACGAAGCCGATGAGATTAAAAACATTTATAATGAGAATGTAGTCATTGAACATGACAATAATATCTCAAAAAAAGGCTCTGAAATTTATTTTAACGCTAAATCTGATGTAATGATGCAAACAAATTATCCATTACTCAATGTAAACGAGATACCATTGAATACTATTGCTTTGAATATGAGTAAGAACTATTAATATCCGCATTATATATGTGCATCTTTTTATACAAACCTAATTTACTTCCTCTACTACTTATTTTCCATCTCAAACAATAATAGATACTGCCATCTCCTCTCAACTTTCACTATCGGAAGAATATTGGTTTCTTTCATCTCCTTCCTCACAAGTAAAATATTGGTTTTATTACTATGAAATAACAATTCTATCCAATCCAAATAATGATGAAACAATAATTGCCATGGGTCTTGCCACAAAACAATATTCATCTAACAGGTATGTATTACAATACAAAAATATTCATATTTAGATTATATAAGTTTTAATCCCTTTGCTTTTTTTTTTTACCTTTAAGATTACCTGGATGCAATACACATTCAGTTGGATTTCATTCAGATGAAGGTAGAATATTCCATAATGAAAAGTATAGTGGGTCAAAATATGCTGAAAAATGGGGTGAGGTAAATGATGTAATAGGATGCGGCTATTGCCCAAAAACTGGACAAGTCTTCTTTACGAAAAATGGTAATTATTTGGGTATTGCTTATACCGGTCTATTTCATAATAATAATTGGTATCCTACAATTGGTTCTAATGGTGTTTGTGGGTTAAAAGTTAATTTTGGCCAAAAAGAATTTAAATATAAAGAAGCTAATGGTATGAGCGTTGCTGGTATCATTTCTCAAGAGTTATTAAATAGGGTAGATGAACACACTAAGATAAATATTAAACTTTAAAATATTTACCATTTCAGATTTTTGTTATTTTTGAATATTTTGATTCTCTACTGTAAAATTTTTTTTTATTTCCAAATTTCTCTTTAGGAATTTTTTCACTTTTATTTTGCTTATTATTAAATAAATATACCTTGTTTATTCTTACAATCTAACATTATGTGCTAATTTGCACTTTGAGTGATATCATATAGGTGATTTCACCCATAACAAAAAAATAATAGCGCTTACGCTCGTATAAAAAAAATTTTAATTCAACTAAATTTTAATTGGATACTTCTTAAGAAGTTTGTTAACTATAGGTTAAATAATAAACTCCATAAAAATAATATTACAGTCGCTACTTACCTATTGAAAACTCGTTATACTGAACCAAGATTCCCAGAACAGATTTTTTTTATAGTCAATTACCCTGGTTTAACGAATTTTCATAATAAAATGCTATATGACCGAAACAGTAATCATATAACGAGCAGTCATGTGACTAAATAGCAATTCGGGCCAAATTTATAGTGCTGGCCAGAATTAATAGTGTAACTATGGAAAATTCTGATTCGGTTTGTTACACAAAATTATAATTCTGGCCGGAATTACATATTTGGCCCGAATTATCAACGCGGAAAACCAAGTTCGGTATTATATACTGAATTCACTCTATATCGAACTAAACCTTCCAGAACGGTTCGTTATATCCAGTGACGATTGTACATATAGTTCATATAGTTTTGATTGATTGAAAATTTTCTAAAACACATTTACATCATAAAATTTTTAGGTAGATCGGTCCAAGTAATTCCAAATGGATTAGCTCGAAAATATGTGGAATTCCATACATTCCTAAATGTCCTACGCTCGAATTTTGTGGAACTACATCGAAAAAACCACTTGTATTGTCACAGGGTAATTAGAAATATTCAGATTTCCACATACAGTATTTCCACAATATTCGATGAAGATTTCCATGTGGATTTTAAGAAGCAAAATTTCCTGATGTATGTGATTGGGAAAATTTATCTATAATCCCGTATATATATGTAAGGTTCACGTGATTTACGTGATTTACAGGCTTTTTGATAACTACTACCAAAATCAAAATAATTGACTAAGATAAAAATATGCAAAATCAGCCCCAAAGACAAAATTAAATAAATGAGATGAGAATAAATATATAAGATTGGAACAAATAAAAGCCAAAGTCAAAATTAACTGAGATCAAAATGAAACTAAGATAAAAATATATAAGATCAAGCAAATTGAACAAAACCAAAGAAAAGGTAAATAAGAAGTATGGCAAGCCGTGCTTGACATAGGGATTGGAATCGAAAATCGAATTTCTTCAAAATTTTTTTATAGACGACCAAATCAGTTTCTAATTTTAGCAGAAATGATCAGCACCTAGCCGACATTGGAAATTGCTTTGGAGATCGGCTTATATGTAAAAATTTGTTGAGAATCGATTCTCAAAAATTGATTTTACTATGTTTTGTCAAATTTCGATTAATCAATTCGCATCCCTAGCTTGACAAAAGTGTGCCACATCTTGCGGCAGGTCACGCCTGTTTTAGGCGCCTGAAGCGCCTAAACGTGGCAGGTGCGCCTTGATTTATGCGCCTAAACAGGCGTGACCTGCCGCAAAGAATGTTGCAAACTTTTGTCAAGGATGGCTTGCCATATTTTTAATTGGTCCGTGATAACGTGATTTTCAAGAAATTTATGCCGCAGGAAAAATTCTAGACTTTATTATCGACTTTATTCTCTTTTAATAACAAATTCAAAAATCCGTATTAATATTTTTCAATAAAAATATTGATACTTTCTTCTAAATAAAAATTTTAGCTCTTCAAGAAATTGGTACCTATTACTTTTAATTGCTAATTCACATATGAACCAGACCACTTTTATAATATAAAGTTGGGGGAAATTTAATTAAACATTATCTTGTGATCAAATAATTGGATTTCAATAAACTTTTTTTT
>JADRCO010001597.1:0-18215 GCA_021464525.1 Rhizophagus sp. LPA8_4_AMF | reverse complement strand
ATTTATACAAAAAAATTAGTAATTGTTTATGTAAATTTTATAAGTTTAATATTGGTCAACTTTTGCAAAATCATAAATTTTAGATTTACCATAAATTTTATTAAGAAACTTGCCTTTTATCTAATATGTTATCTGATTTCTCATAAAAAATTACATATACTTATGCATTTAAAAGTAATACTTATCTTTTACTAACAAGTTCAATCAGGAGGATGAAGTTATAAAAGTTAGTTCAATATAAATTTTTTATATAAGTATTGTATTAAAAAAAAAGATATTTAAATAAGTAAAATAAAGCCCAAAGAACAAAAATATATTAAATTTTATAATATATAATTAAAGAAAAAATTATTTTATATAAAAAATTAAAAATCATAATTTATTAGTAATTATATCAAGTGTGACATTTCCACTGGCTGATATGCACAAAGTAATAAAATCCATATGTGCAACCTACTAATTCATATGTGCTTTATATATTAGATTAAAATAATGATAGGTGCTACTAAGAAAAATGCTGCCTAATATTTTCAACAAAATACGCATTCAATTAAATTTCTTGTAAAACATTTGGAGGCACTTACCAGTGGTTTTGACTGTGATGACAGCAATTATGTAATAATGTAAAAGTTCATCTCATTATCATTAAAATAATTTTTAAACAGTTTATGAATTTCCATTACCATACTATTATGTTTATTTTAATGACATTTTCATTAGAAATTCTTTTAATCAATTTATAAATTAATATTAACTTTCCAAAGTACATATATCTGCTAGGGTCAACAATTCCATTATTACCACATATTTTATTTCTGAAGCATGAACATTTTAAAGTACTTATATTTGATGAATTGTTTATTGTTGGTATCTTTGTAAATAGATATCAACTGTAAAAGTAACAATCAAAGAATGGTAGAAGATGCAAACATTCTGATGATATTTTGATATAATAGAAATTTAATTTTACTAATAAAAAATTTATACAAAAGAAATGATTGTGATTTAAAAAAGATGAATTATTGTTACACAATTTTTCATTATGGTTGACCATATTTGATTAATGAACCAAGACTAAGCCAACTTATTGGACTATGGCATACAGCATGTGTTTCTAAGTATTAAGTAACTACTGTTGTTACTTTTCAAACCACCATAATACAACAAGTTTGGAAAACTTGAATTCCATGACCTAAGTGCTCTTAATTACTGATAGCTTGTTGAGTTTATTTATTAATAAATAATTTTTGTTCTTTTTCTAAATAAGCTGTACAACAATAAATTTACATTAATTCAAAATCTGTAAATTATTAGTAGATTCTTTCCAATGTATATGTAATTGCTACTTCTACCATTTTTATAAATAACAAAGTTTTTCTCCACTTTTTTTACTCAATGATTACCTGCTGTCTTTTGTTCTTGGAGTAAGATAAGTGCTTTAGTAATCATTTTTATCATAAATGGTTTACAACCTTCAAAATATTATGATATTATTAGTAGTGGGATTCAAAATATTATGGTTTTATTGGTAGTGGTTGCATATACTGTATATATCCTGAACGATTGGTTTGAATAAATTCAAACTAGTTTATTATTCTAAGATAATTTTAACAATTATTGAAATAGATTGTTAATCAAATAACAAATTAGAAGCCAAACAGTTTAATACGCGAAATTTTCTGGATTGTAATATTTATTTTCCCTCCATTTTTTTTTCTTTAATTATAACAATGTCATATTTGCATGATGAAATTAATTTTGATACGGTTATTAACGCATCTTGAGTATTGCACAATCATTATCCGATGGATGAGAGCTAATATTAAGTCATAATTATCAGAAGTGAATGAGAACAATAGATTTTTTAAAAATGTTGAAGAATATGTGTAAAAAATATAAAATAGAAATTGTTTTCATCCTAAAAATCCATACAGTCGTAAAAAAAATTATGAAAAAAACTAAGAATCTATTGCAAATTATTTTCTATGATTTGATCCGTGTTATTGTGTACCAAGCCGCAAATATGGAAAAAGATACATAATAAAAAGAATTTTGAAAATTGGCGTAAAAAATTCGGAATTTTACTTTGTTATTCCATGGGTATCAATGAATAACTGCCGATGCCTTGTAATATAAGAAATATTTATGACGATCAATTCCAAGTGGAACCAATGTTTTTCTGAATAGTACCCTGTGACGAAACATGTGGAGTGGATTCTATTAGATATCCATGGAAAAATGGAATAACACATTGTGTATGACGTATACACCGATGGATTTTTATACTTTTTTATACTTTTTTTATACCGGTGGAATAATTTACAAAAAAATCCATTGGTGTATATATAATACTGATGGGATAAAGTAAAATACAAACATTATATTTATTATATGTCACGTGCAAACCAAACTGATCTGCTCATGTAGTCAAAATAATAAAATATTGCAAGTAGAAATACGTATTAAAGGAATTTTGAAATTTTCTTATTTCTTTTACCGTAGCAGGATCGGAAAGTATTGATGGCCACATTAGCTCATGTTAAGTTTCTCCGAGTCATAAATTTGTTTATTATTTATTTATACGTAATTTTTTGATTATGTTGCACCAACTCGGGATACTTTTTACGTAATCAAAAATTTACGCTTTTTCCACTGAGGCTAAATTTATAGGAATAACTTAATCAGGAAATTCTTAACGAAGATATTAATAAAGGTACCCAGGTCACTCCTCAAATAACGTAAAATTTTCATCATAAACTAAACTTTATTCGAATATTTATTTTTTAATATTTAATCACAATTATTTCGCTAAAAAAAAACTTCTATTACGTAAATAACGTCATATTTAAAATTATTTATGATTTATGCCGTAACTGTTTCACGGTTTTTTTTTTTGCGATTAGGTTATCCAATATCTTTTCTTTTTCTATCATTACTATCATCATCGTTTCTAGTCATACATTTTATACATTTTTCGTGAAACTTTTGTTGAAATCGTAACACTTAAATTATTAATTATATCATTTGTATGTTTCGATTGGGATGTGAATAATAATAAATCTTAGATAAAATTTTATATTCGTTAAAATTTTAGACCTTTGCTTTTTTTTAAAGACTAATTAATATACTTGAAAGAAAAAATGAATATAGACTATTAGATAAATTGATCGGTAGCTGTAGTATAACAAAAATAATAAATTTATAAATTTTCCAATTGGTCGTTGATGATATTTTAATTTACCTCATATTTATCATTTAAACCAAATTTAATTATATATTCTAACTAAAAATAAATGCTAATACCAATAAAGTATAAAATTTTCCTTAAAGGAATTTCATTGTTAATAAACTTATTTTTGTAAAATTGCTTTAAATTGTTTAAATTGTACATTTTTTTTAAGGTCTCATATTGAAAATTTTTTAGTTTTGAGACTAATTTAATAGTTTTTTTAGTGTTTTTTTTTAAAATAAATAAATATATATATATATGTATATAATTATTTATCACTCACTATTTAAATATTAATATATATGTTATGCGGATGTTGCATATTTCAAAATATATATATATATATATTTTAGAATGATAAAAAATTAAAATTTATTAATTACCATAGTTTCCATAAATTAATCTTAATTATTAATAATTAAAAAAAAGAAAAAACAAAAAAATAATCTACTATTAAATAATAATTATATAAATTTAATATATTAATATATTAATATTAAATTAATTCTTTTTTCTTTTGTTCATCTTTATTTCTTGTTCGAAATAATAAACCTAACAAACAAAATGTTATCATATAAGGGATTAAACTTAGAAGAATTATCTTTTTTTTTGTTTGAAACGAAAAAGGGAATTCTATCATAATTTGTTTTATGTAGTCTATATTTGTAATATCATATTTATAAAAAAGTAACCTTAAAAAAATGTATCGAAACGAAATTATTTTAAAGATAAAACCGAATCAAAAAGAAAGAAAATTTTATTTAACCGCTGGAAAACTCTTCTCTGATCCATCCCATAGTAATACCTTGTTCTTCGGTATCTCCTCTTTTTCTACCCATAACGAAAACACCATTATGTTCCAGGTTAATAGCGATACACTCCATTTCAGGAAATTCAGTGATTTTAACTTGATCCCATCTTTTTCTATCGGGTAAATATAATTTACATAATTCCCAAGGGTTTGTATTGGATTCTTGTTGCATTTCTCTTCTCTCTTCTTCATAATCTCTATTCCAATTATCTCTTTCAAATCCCCCAAGGACTGCAACTCGTTTACCAACATTAAACATTGCTGCTCCGCACCTTCTACCTACGTTATTTCCGGTAGTAGTATGCCATCCTCCACCAAGTCCAGATGAAAATGCGGGTGAAGTATTATTTCTCGGGGAAAATAATTTTTGCCATTTTTCTTGTTGAAATGATGATGATATACGTGATCTATTACTGCCTTTACTACTTGTACTACTTTCTTCTGGTGTATTCTGTTCTTCATCTGCTGAATCTTCTTGTTGTGAGGAATTAAACGTAAAACACCATAAATCATCATCATCATGAATTCGAGATTCGGGAGTTGACGATGTTATTTGTTGCCCCCCATATATATATAAAGTATTATCTAAAACAATTGTAGAATGTAAACATCTAGCATATGGAACATGATCATATGAATCCCGATACATCGTCCAAATCTTCGTTGATATATCGTAAACATGAAACTCTTTGGTATCATACATTCTTGGAGGATCTAGTTATGAAGAGAGAAACGTCAAGATTTTTCAAGTATAATAATAATAATAATAATAATAATAATAATAATAATAATAATAATAATAATAATGTAAAGAGATTTACCATTCATAAGACACCTTCCACCAAATAATGCTAGACATTGAGTACCTATAGCATTTAAAGAATGCATTTTACGTGCGGAAGGTATATCACCCCTTTGTCCCATAACTTTTTTAAGTACCATTTTTATTGGATCTAATACGTATAAAATTCCGGTAGGTTCTCCAGTTAAACATTCTCCACCAAAAAAATAAATCATTGACGAAATTGCTGCCGCAACCGTAGATCGTAACGGTTGATAATGTATTTCCATCTCAGGGACAAGTTTCAATTTTTTAACTTCAACATCATCCGATGATTCGTTATCATCATCTGATTCAAATTCGACGAATGTAACTCTTTCTCTTTTCCAACTTAATGGAATTACTTCGAAGTCTAATATCCAACAAATTGGAGAATATTCTTCAAAAATCGTTAAATATAATTTACCATTGAGAAATACACCATCGCGATAATTCGCTGCGGGTGGTGTATTTGGTACTTTTTCTCTTTCGACGGGACGACTTATAATATCGGTAGGTGCATGACTAAAATCTTCGTTACTAGGACTATCAGGATTATCAATGGTATAATCGGTAATATTTATAGGTTGCCATTTTGGTAACGCGTAACCAACATGATAAATTCTAAAAACTCTATAAAGCCACGAACATGTCAGTGCAAAATTTAATTGATCTTTGTCAGTCATGTATTCAAAAATATAATAAAGAGCTTCGATCGGTAATAACTTGTAAAAATAATTTGCTGAGGTAGAACTCATTTGAACGGAAAAGAAGGGAGGAAAGAAGAGGAATAAAATATTTTTATTAAGGAACGTAAAAAATATATAAACGAATTTAGTATAATTGATCTATTAAATCTTTTTTTTTTTTTTTTCTTTTACCAAATGATTCTTTCACAAGAGGTTATGGAAAGCCCGTCGACTTTGAAGTAATTTATAGAAATTCGCGAAATACAACCAGCCACAATGTACATATAATATTAATATTAAAAACATTAATCAATTTGTTACCTGTAATAAAAAATTGTGTGGATTGTTGAATCAATAATTTATATATAATAATATAATAAAGTATCATAAAAAATAGGAAGACCGCTTACAAACTTTCAGCCTAATAAAATATCTTATTATTATCATATTTTTGTTAATATAATTGAAATTATTTTAACTAAACCAAAAATATACTATAAATTCACTATTTTAGGGCTTATTCAGATAATTTACCTTGAATTTAATTGAGTGTTAGAGGCTGGTAGTAAAATTTAGCCATTTACGAATTAAATCACTTGGCAAATCTTGTGATTTAATTATGGTTAAATTTCGCTAATTTTCTCTCCGAGAATAAAAGATCCAAAAATGAGCTATGAAAGAAGTTAAACATGGATAAAGTATCTTTATATAATTTTTTTTAACTTTTTTTTTTTGGTTTGGTCATTAATCCTCTCATTTTTTTTTTTTTAAAAGTAAGTGAGATTTAATTGCGTCATATATGAATGGTTTAACCAAAGTAAGCAACAAACAAATAACAATAATTTATTCGTTATACCTTATATAATTTAAAAATTTTTTAAATTATGCAATAAATATTTAATTTTTAAATTATTCCCCGTTAATAATGTATACGTTACAAGGCAGCCGCAGTTCCTTTTATTTCTAGATTTGTGTTAAATCGACATACTCGCTTGCCATTTAAGATTAGTATGACGATATCTATGATTCATTAATTACAATTTAAATGAAAAAAAATAAGTTTTTTTTTTTTATATGTAATTAACATAAATTATTAGATTCTGCGGAAAAATTATAATTGATGTCGTCAAACCACGAGGAACATTATAAATTATGTGCCCCGGCACCAATTTTTGCCATATTAATCCACCAAGAATATAAAAACGAAAACATTTTGTTTTAAAGATTTCCAATCGATTAATGAAAGACCGGGCCTAACCTAAATGATCAATTGTCAGCCCACGCAAAAATAAAAAAAAAAAGATGTTAACTTGACAATTATGTACCAATGATTTTACTAACATTTTTATTAATATTTCTATTTCTTCCAAAAAAAGATTTGTGATAAAAAGAAAAAAAAAGATAGAGAAATTTCCCGAATCGGCACCTGATAAGAATATTTTTACCGGAGTAAATTTAGTGCCAACCTTATCTGGAAATATTCAGTAAATATTTGGAAAATAGCAACCCAACGGAAAGGTATATCCAAAGTTTAGTTCCTAAAATGGTCAATTTTATAAATAATTCAGTCTAAAACTTAAAAGTTCCTTTTATTTTTTTTGGTGAAAATTTCTTAATCGCATTTTTATATTTTTATGGTAAATCTTTAAAAGTACGAATGTAGAAACTTATAGAAATTAATGGAACTATCAAGAAAATTCCCGGTATTACTTGAAAAAGTTTATTACATTCACTGACATCGATGATTGGTAAACGTTAAATTTTTTATAAGCTTGTACAATCATCAGCTGAAATCCTGTTTTATTAATTACATAATTTAGAAATTTCTAGCCTGCATTACATAAGTTTTTAATGAAAATTTTTTTTATTCTTTTAATTCAAGAGTTTGATAATTCTTGCCTTCTTGCCCTTTAGTGTATTCTGTGTATATTATATAGTTTTCGTACTTTGTATTTGATAAGATGGCTAAAAATTGTTAATTCCGACTTTACGCCACAATTTGTCTGTTTACGTCATAGCCGAATGTTTAATGAAAAAAATGATTCCGATTAATACTGTTTGAACTAAGTATAACTAAGTTACCTGTAAAAAACATGATCATACTGAAACATCATTAAATTTCGTATTTTAAAATTTCGATTAGATTTGATCTAACTACAAAATCCGTTAATGCCTAAACTATATATGCTAAAATAATAATAGGCGTTTGCAATTAAATTGGTCTTCCTAAAAAAAAGAATAAAATTCTTGTCAAATTATTAATCCATTCCCCGAATAATTAAAAGAATTGAAAATTCTCTTTGCCCATTCTAATAAAAAAAAATCAATTTTTAATTCACTTATTGATATTTGATTATAACGCTATTGAAAGTTAAGCCACATATTTTCTCCTATTAATAATTTAGATACATAACGGTTAGGCAATTTTGAATTGGTATATTGGGAATCGGGAAATTTGTAAATCAAATAAATCTCTTTTACAGCTAATTTCAAAAAGGTTGGGACACTTAAAGAACTCGGTTTGGTAAAGCTTGATATAAAATAAAATTTATACACTAACTTTGAGTACAGTTCCGAGAATGCCGAATATTTCCCAGTTCTTTAAAATTTGCTGCCAGCCGAGATTGGTTAATTCCGACAGCCGGAGTTAGGTGATGATCAAAGATTCAATATTGAGTGCTTTTATCTACATAGATGTTTGTGTAAATTCCGAATTATTTTCATCTGTATTAGATAAAATATAAACTATTTCAGATTTTAGAATTGAGAATTGAGAATATTTGAATAATAATATAAGCAATTTACCGTCACTTAATTTAAGTTCAGGTCGTTTAGTACAAGGACGTTTATTTCTAATTTTTTTTGTATTATTTATGTATTAATTAAATTATATAAAGAATTACGAATTTCTTCATTAACTTTAGGGTACTCTTCTTTAAGATGTTTTAACATGTTAGCAAGTACGCCACCCATTTTCCAAGCAATTTTGCTTCATGGTGAGAGCTATTGAGTAAAGGACCTTCAATAAAATGAAGTCAAATTGGACTTTTCTTTCTGCCTTGTTTCTTTGGAGGCATTGTTTTAAGCTTTGATTTACATATATAGTCGTATAGAAAATAGAAACTCATCCAAACGTGTATCAATGTCGGGAAATTTATTATTAGACTATCACGAGATTTATTTTGACCAATTATATTTAATTTTATTATTAACTACTTATCATATTAATTACTTATTAATTTACATAGGTTAAAAATGAAAGAATTTCAATTTACTTAATAAGTACTTTTTAAGTTATTATTAAAAATAATTCCAAATGTAGCAAATTATTACCAAACAGAAAGTGGCTTATTTTTACATTGTATTGTGATAATTGATAATGGATAATATAATAATAAATAACAATAAAATAATAAACCATGTTGTGACTAAAAAATCAATAATTTTTTTATCTGCCATTATCTGTTTATTATGTTATTATCTGCATAAATCTGCAATCTGAATTATCTGTGAATTGAATTTATCTGTACAGATTTATTCAAATTTACCTGAATTTTTCATGGATAAAAATCTGTATCTGTGATGAAGGTCATAGATCAGATAAATAAATATCTGGATCAGATCATTAGATCATGTGATTATCAATAGATATACCAATTATTTCCTTTTTTGGCAATTCCCATTTTACAAAAAATATTTTTTCTAAAAATAAAAGAACTTCTTTGGAAATATGTATAACATTAATTCTAAAAAAGGAAATTTCAGACCAACTGGCTAGAATTAACAAAATTATCCATGTAATGAATAATGGATAATAATTAGAGGGTTATACTTCAAAAAAATTCAAGTTCATAGAATAAATAGTAAAAATAGAAGTGAGTAGGATGTGACATATGGATGATTTGACTTTATTTTCTGCTTTCAAGGATGGGCTAGATCATCTTCTTGCTATAGCTCGAGAATTCTACTTTCTGAACAACATTTGTGCTAATTTTTTCAAATATGAGTTGATCTCTTCTGTTTCTTATGATACTGATTTTCCCTTTGCTTTGCAATCAGCTTTTAATGGTCTCCTTCCAGAGTCTACCTTTATCTTACATTCTCTGAAAAAGAAATCTTCTTTTTGTTTTCTGAGCGTGTGGTTTAATCTCTTTAACTCACCCTCATTTGTCACAAAACAGATCACTAATATTTATCAGCAGTTTAGTCAAGCTGTGCGTTCTAAGAAACTTTTTCTTTACACCTAGTTTATTTACATCAAGCGGTTATTTTTCCTGCTATTGTGTTTTGCACTCAAACTATGTTTCTTATTTATGACCAGTTGGATTGTATTGTTCGTTCTTTTACTTTCATTTATAAACGGCTTTTTAGCTTTCCTTTTACATTCCTTGATTAGCTAGTTTTTCTTTTCTTTTTGGCAATAATCTGCATCTTTCTGATTATTTGAATAATTGATTGATCACTCAGACAAGTATTTGGTTAACTCAGTTTGCTATCCATCCCTGATATCAGGTTCTTATTATGCTCTCTATTCATTGGTTATAGTTTTATTAAAATGGCTTGAGCCGTTATCTGCTCTCCCTTCTTTCTCTTTTTAGTCATTTACTCTTTTGTTAAAGCATCATTAGCTTTTCAATGGCATCTGTCTTTTGCTTACTAGTGACTTTTCCTTTTCTTTGGTCGATGGCCTACAATATCAGTTGCTGTCTGCTCCTTGTAGATCCTTACCCATTTTATTGCACCAACTTTCTTCTCTGATCAAAGTCATCCAGTTATTTTCAAATTCTGGTATTTGGTATCTCTTTCGCAGCTCTTTATGGTTCAGCGTTGCTTACCTGGATGGATTTAAAAATTTTTGGTCTAGTTCCTATGACAGGTGATTGTCCCTTATGGTTAGATTTTTAGAATCTTCCTTGTTATCTGATGATACTCACCTTTTACCTTTCACTTATGTTACTGATGGTCTTTCTTCTCATTCGAGTATTTTTTCTTTCCATTTGACTTCTCAGCTTTTGACTTTTGCTTTTGGCCTCTTATTCCCCAAAGTGGATTTTAGTGAAAGATCCTTCTGATCAACTAATTGTTAGCCGTTCTTTTTATACTAATAATCAAAGTTCTGATTATACCATTATGGCCTCTCATTGAATTCCTGCTGATGGTTCTCCTTCTTCCTCTACTTTTACTTTGTACTTAGGCTGTTCTTTGCATATGTCTTCTGTAGATGATTTCCTGGTCATGCATCACTATGTTCACGATAAAATTGCTTTTTCAGCTTGCCGATTTGGTATTATAAGTTCCTGTGTGATTATATTAACACAATTACCAAAATATTTACATTCTATTTGTATTTCTTTTAATTTTTTTATATATTTAGGTGCATGGGTGTATGAATTTTTGAATTCTTTTTTCTCTTTTAAACTTTTTAATTTCCTCTCTTCAGATTGTTGTACAGTTGATATTGGCTATTCTTGGAATTCTTCTTTGGGTTTTTCTGGTTCACAGATTTTGGATCTCCTATCCTTTCTAGCTGATATCTCTCCTTCCTCTAAACTTCTTTCTGATATTTACGTACCACCTGATGGATGTGTTTCTTTCTTTAGTGCTGGTTCTACTTTTCCTTGTTCCTCTTATCCAGCTTCTCTTTTAGTGGGCAGGTGGATGCAGTTCGACTCTTCATTATATTCTCTGATGACTTCACGGTCCTTTATTTTTCATTATATTTTGATTGCTGTAGCTGGCGAATTGGTTGCTCTTATTCAGCTTGTGTCTTTCCTTCCGTTAAATTTGATCTTAGTCACTATTTTTACAGCTAATAAGCATTTCAGTTTCCTGCTCTTTATAATGCTTACCATTCTTCTTCCTTGCTTAAACGCTCTCAGTTTTTGCATCATACTTTATGGGTCTTGCTGTTGCATGCATTGTCTTCTATTTCTTGTCGAGTAACCCTCTGACCTAGTTCGGACTTGCATACTGATTTATTAGATACTTTAAATGCATTCTTTGCCTCTTCTACAACTCAACCAGAGCTTGATTCTTCTGTTTTCTATCTGAATCATGCTACTACTTTAATCCTTACGGTGTTTCACTCTTCTCAGTGGACTTTGCATGTTGAACTTGTGACTTATTTCAAATCTTACAACTTCGAGATTTTATCTCTTTATTGACCTTTTAGCAGATGGACTCATTGGTCTCTTGTCTATGTGGATTGGTTTACCATGGTTTTGCTCCTTAAACAGAGCCTTTATTCATGTTCCTTGATTGTTCACTCGACCTTCCTCGCTGCTTTCTGGTTTAAATTATAGTTTGATGCTTTACCTCTCGTTTTAACCCTTCTGTTGCGGTACCCACATGTGTACCAAGCATCTTTGCTTTGCTTCAATTGTTCCATAGCTATAGAAACTTGGGATCACCTCATTATTTGTAGTGACTTCTCTAACGATTTGGCTTTAGATTTCAAATCTGTTCTCCTTGATGCATTACTAGTACTGCTTAGCAAACTAGCTCACAAATGTGTGACTACTCCACATTCTACTGTTATTTTTAATCAAGCTTTGTTAATGCTTAAAAATTTGCCTGACATCGATTTTGCTTTCTCCTCTTCTCTTCTTCTCTTTTTTTTACGAGTTTATGATTTACACGTGGGTTTATACTTCTACCCTTTTGCCTGTCATGGCTTTCATGACTGGGTTACTCTCCTTAGGCTTTGTGCTTATTTTATGAAACGCTTTCTCATTTTTCAATGGTCTCTTATGGTTGATATTTGGATGATGCATAATGAACAAAAGACTTTGTGAGATTCGTCTTATGGTATTTTTTCTGATGATCTGTATCCTGTTAGTGATCCTTCTCAGGTTTCTTCATCTCTATTCTCTTTTACTTCTCTAATACTTCCTTCTGCGTCGGCTTCTTTACCTTCTGCCTGTGTTCATCAGCTTTCTGATATGAAGTTCTCTGAGCTTAGGTGGCTTCATAATTCTTTAATCCACAACTCTAATTGGTTGTCTTTCATTACAGATTTTCTGATAAGTCAAATAGGCCTCTCTCGAATTGCATTTACGCTAACATTTAGTTTAGGGTAGATCTCTAGGATTGGATAGTTGATCTGAAATTTGGTCTTTAGATTTCAAGTTGGGATATACAAAATTGGTTTTTTAGATTAGTTTTCTTTCTTTTGTTCAATTTTGTACAACTTTTATATTTAGTTTAGTTTATATATTTATTTGTATATGTATTGATCTTGTACTTTGAATTATAAAATTTAATAAAGTATACTGTTAGCTACCTAGAGAGATGAACTTACCATACCTTAATTGCGCATTCTATTTCTTTCTTGGCTATTTGGTATAAGCTCTGGTTTGATGTCCAGCTAATTTCTGTTTTATTATTGCATTATCTGCACATATATCAGTCTCCTCTTCTTTGCTTTAATTGCTCTTCTAATATGAAAATATGGTTTCACTTATTGGTCAGTAATGACTCAGATGACGCCTCTTCTATTAACCTTTTTGCTTCTTTTAGGGATGCCCTGATCGACCTGTTAGGCAAGTTGGCTTATAAATGTGCTTCTGCTTAGAATTCTCCTTCTTCCTTTGAGCATGAATATGCAATTTTGTGTAATCTTCTTGATGTTGGGTTTGACTTCTGTTTCTCTTCTGCTTTCTCTTTTATGGGTTCTTAGTTTACTCATAATTTTGTCCTTTCTTCACTTTTACTAACGCATAATTAAGTTATCTGGTCTTCCGCTGTTTAAATTATGACCTTACTTTATTCGCTGATTCCTAATTTTCCAACGGTTTCTTATAACTGATCTTTGGTCTTCACATAATGAAAAGAAAATTTTTTGGAACTTCTTATATGGAATTTCTCCTTCGAACTTACGCTTATCTTGCTCATTCTCTTCCACACACTCTGTTTCTTAGGCTTTTTGTTTGCTTCTCCTCTACTTCCTTTTTCCGATAATGCTCCTGTCCAAGTTCATTAGTTTTCCAATATGAAGTCTTTTGGTCTCAGGTGGCTTCGTAATTTTGTAATTCATAATACTTCTTGACTAAATTCTATACAGGTTTTTTGATAAGTCGAACAGTCCTCTTTTAGAGTGTATTTGCTCTAACTTTTAGTTTAAGATAGATTTTTGGGATTGGGTAGTTAATCCAAAATTTGGTCTTTGGATTCCAAGTTTGGATATACAAAATTGATTTATAAATTAGTTTACTTTTCTTTTGTTCAATTTTGTACGACTTTTTATATTTTAGTTTAGTTTATATATTTATTTGTATATGTGTTGATCTTGTATGTCAAATTATAAAATTTAATATATTGTTTGCAACGTAGAGAGATGAACTTACATTATAGATTAGTTTACTTTTTTTTTGTTCAATTTTATGCGACTTTATATTTTAGTTTAGTTTATTTATTTATCTGTATATGTAATGATCTTGTACTTGATTTATAAAATTTAATAAAGTATACTATTTACAATCTAGAGAGATGAACTTACCATACTTTGATTGCGTATTACACTTCCTTTATAGCTTTTCAGTATAAGCTTTAGTTTGATATGTTACCATTGATTCCCATTTTATTATTGCATTATTTACACTTATATCAGTCTTCTCTTCTTTGCTTCAATTGCTTCTCCAATATGAAAACATAGTCTCATTTAATGGTCTATCACAACTCAAATGATCTCTTCTCTATTAATCTTTTGACTTTCTTTAGGAATACACTGGTCAACCTGTTAGGAAAATTGGCTTATAAGTATGCTTCTGCTCAGAATTTTCTGTCTACTTTTAAACATGCTTATGCTACCTTGAACAACTTTTCTGATGTTGGATTTACTTCTCTTATCTCTCCCATTTTTTCTTTTATGGGTTCTTGGTTTACTTGTGACTTTATCTCTTCTTCTCTCTTATCAACGATAATATAGTTATCTGATTTGCCATTATCTAAATTGCGACCTTACTTTATTCACTGATTCCTGATTTTTAACGGTCTCTTATAGCTGATATTTAGACTTCGCGTAATGAAAAGAAATTCTTTGGGACTCTTTATATGGGATTTCTCTCTTGAACTTACGCTTGTTTCACTCGTCCTCTTCATATTCTGCTTCTCAGGCTTTTTATTTTGATTCTTCCCGCTTCCTTCTTCTAATGATGTCCTGTCTAATTTCATTAGCTTTTCAATATAAAGTCTTCTGGTCTTAGGTAGTTTCGTAATTTTATGATTTGTAATACTTCTTAGCTAGATTTTATTACAGATTTTCTGATAAGTCGAACAGTTCTCTTCCAGAGTGTATTTACGCTAACTTTTAGTTTAGGGTAGATTTCTGGGACTGGGTAGTTGATTCGAAATTTGGTCTTTAAATTTCAAGTTGGATACAAAATTGGTTTTATAAATTAGTTTACTTTTCTTTTGTTCAATTTTGTGCGACTTTTTATATTTTAGTTTTGTTTATTTATTTATTTGTATATGTAATGATCTTGTACTTGATTTATAAAATTTAATAAAATATACTATTTGCAATCTAGAGAGATGAACTTACAATAGCTGATCACTGTTGGCTCAATGGTAAGTGACTGGACCCTCTCATGAAGTCTGATTATGGTGAGGTCACAGGTTTATTAATAGTGTGAAGAGTAGGGATTATAATAGGTTGGACTGCATCATATTGAATTAGTATACATAAGCATATTTCAATTAAAGGTTATGATGTCCTTCTAAATGTTCCCTAAGATCCTCGCTCTTGATAAGTTCATAGTCCTGTTCTTGGGGTCCACTGCTGATCATACCTCAGGGATAAGGTCCTATCCTGGTGGTCACTAGTCATCACAGAGTCATACCACTGGGGTTCAATGTGACTAGATGGTCTTTATAGCTGGTAAAGTCGTAGGTGCAATATCTTTATAATAGTTTCACCTTCTGTTAGGTGTTAGACCAACCATAATGTTCATGAACTGACAGGTGTATAAGATAGAAAATGGAGTTCAATTTCTTACTGGTCGGGTACTGGTTGCTAAAGTCAGAGTGTGGTATTACTTGCAAGTGACTGAGGCTAGACTTCTCCTAGGTATCCTGTCCTGGTAGTCATAGTGAATTGGTATGCATAAGCATATTTCAACTAAAGGTCATGACATCCTTCAAGATATTACTAGAAGATTACAATTGTATCAT
The DNA here is from genome assembly GCA_021464525.1 of Rhizophagus sp. LPA8_4_AMF. Taxonomy (NCBI): domain Eukaryota; kingdom Fungi; phylum Glomeromycota; class Glomeromycetes; order Glomerales; family Glomeraceae; genus Rhizophagus; species Rhizophagus sp. LPA8_4_AMF. Next base: position 2,496 of record JADRCO010001597.1, on the reverse strand, counting down.
TAGTACTGGGTAATTGCAGGCTGTAGTGGCCTTGAGTGAGGCTTAATACCTAATCAGGTGGTATGGAAGGGGACTAGATTATTCTGTTACATTTCCTCTATAGTGGTCAAATATTGGGAGATCTAAAATATAAATACAATACTTAATATACTTAACTATGGATGAAGGGTAGAGTAGGGGGTAAGACTGACGCTGGTGACCTTGGCACTTAGGTGTTTCAGGATGTCTTATTAAAAGCATAAAATGGTATAAGTCAAGGCTGTATTTGAATTCCTCTGGAGTTGGTATTCTCCAGTTGTTACACTACTATTAAGATAATGGTAGAATAAATCTAGAAAACTTAGAGAGATGAACTTATAATGGCTGATCACTGTTGGCTCAGTGATAAGTGACTGGATTTTCTCATAAAGTCTGATGATGGTGAGGTCACAGGTTCAATATCTGTCAATCATAGAATATTAACAAATTTTATTAAGGATGCTACCACTAATAGCATGAAAGGTAGGGATTAGGATAGGTTGGACTGCATCATGGTAAATTAGTATGTATAAGCATATTTCAACTAAGGGACTGCATTATGGTGAATTAGTATATATAAGCATATTTTAACTAAGGGTCATGATGTCTTTCAAGATACTACTAGAGAATTACAACTGTATATCAGTGCTAGGTAATCACGAGCTATAGTGACTTGAGTGAGACTTAATACCTAATCAGATAGTACAGAAGGGATCTGGATAGTTCTATTATATCTGAACAAAATACCCTCCATGGTGATTAAGTGTCAGGAGATCTAAAATATAAATACAATGCTTAACATACCTAGCCATAGATGAAGGGTAGAGTAGGGGGTAAGACTGACACTATTACTATAGTAATGGTGGAACAAATCTAGAAAACCTAGAGAGATGAACTTACATTGGTTGATTACTGTTGGCTTATTGGTTAGTCTATGAGTCCTCTTGTAAAGTCTGATTATGGTGAAATCACAGGTTCAATTTCTATTGATCACAGAATATTAACGAATTTTATTGTGAACGCTACTACCAATAGCGTGAAGAATATGGATTAGGTTAGGTTGGATTGCATTATGGTGAATTAGTATGTAAAAGCATATTTTAACAAAAGGTCATGATGTCCTCCTAAACATTTCTAAGATCCTCTTGGTAAGTTCATAGTCCTATCCTTGGGGTCCACTGCTGGTTATACCTCAGGGTATGGTCCTGTTCTGATGGTTACTGGTCATCACAGAGTTATACTACTGAGGTCTAATATAGCTAGATGGTCTTTATAGATGATAAAGTCATAGGTGCAATGTCTTTATGATAATTTCACCTTCTGTTAAGTATTAGACCAACCATGATGTTCATGAACTGACAGGTATATAAGGTAGAGAATGGGATTCAATTTCCTACTGGTCAGGCACTGATTGCTGAGGTCAGAATGTGGCATCACTCGCAGATGACTGAAACTATACTTATTCTAGGTATCCTGTTCTGATAATCACTGTTGACTGGACTGCATCATGATAAATTAGTATACATAAGCATATTTCAACTAAGGGTCATGGTGTCTTCCAAAATACTACTAGGAGATCACAACTGTATCTTCAGTGCTGGATAATCGTGGGCTATAATGGCTTTAAGTGAGACTTGGTATCTAATCTGATGGTATGGAAGGGGTCTAGATAGTTTTATTACATCTGAATGAAATACCCTCCATAGTGATTAAGTGTCGGGAGATCAAAATTAAATGCAGATGCTTATCATATCTAACTAGAGTTCTGAACAGGTCAGCCAAATTCAGATAACCTGATCTGACCTGACCTGAAATTCAGGTCAAATATGAGATTTTTGAAAAAAATTCAGGTCAGGTATAAAGGTTGACCTGACCTAATTGACCTGTTAACCTGAAATTAGAGTTCTAAACAGGTTGACCAATTCAGGTAATCTAACGGTTGACCTGAATTTATCAGTTCAGGTTTAGTAATTGTGATTTAGCATCAGTTCAGGTTGTTACATCAATATAACCTGAATGACTTATTGATCTGAAACTATTGATTCTATATAATAAAAGTGAGTTTCAGTATTGCGATTCACTTTTTTATATTGATTTTATATAATAAAAGTGAGTTGCGATATTGTGATATATTTTTTTATATTGATTTTATATAATAAAAGTGAGTTTCAGTATTGCGATATACTTTTTTATATTGATTTTATATAATAAAATATACAAAAGTGAATTGCAGTATTTCAAAAAAACGTTGCAAAAACATTTTTTTCATAATATTATATTAAAAAAATGTTTCACAACATTTTTTCTCAATATTTCAATAAAAAATATTGTGAAATTATTTTTTTTATAATATTATATTAAAAAAAAATTTTGTACCATTTTTTTGATACTTTAATAAATGGAATTTGCTATTTATTACCGGCGGTGATCATCACCGGTGTCACGTGATTAAAATTAACTGATAATAAAATAAGGTTT
>JADRCO010001596.1:0-18218 GCA_021464525.1 Rhizophagus sp. LPA8_4_AMF | reverse complement strand
AGATTAGGCAAAAAAAAAAAAAAAAAAAAAAAACTAAAAATAATATAAATTTAACCATAATGAGAAAATTGAAATGAGAAAAAGAAAAAAAGTCATGAAATAATTTATTAGAAACTTTTAATGACCCGTATTTAAGTTAAAATTCGCGTCATATCACGTTTCAAGCGATTCGCGCACAATAAAATTAATAACTTAGTTGGGCGCAAAGTGATCTTCTGTGTATCTGTGTATTGTTATACCATTTTAAACGCATTACAATATTCTTTTTTGTGAATAAAGAATGATTTTTTTTGTGTTAAACTATACTAAATTTGCTTTACAAATGATATTACGAAATCAAACTTTTCCCCAACAAAATAAATCATAAAGGAAATATTTCATACAATGAAAAGAATACCGTCCAAGACAATATTGTTTAATCAATAATCCGAAGTGCGACATACAGTATATCTCTAATACGATAAATTATCGATATACGTAACATTCATCGGATATCCTAATTAAGTTGTAGTTATCTACTCATGGATTCGTTTCTTTGTTTAATTCAAAAGAACTCAGAGGATTCATCATAGTTATCTGCGTTCGACCAACACGACTCCCCAAATAAACATGTAATTCTTTTGATATTAAAGAGTTGGTTCCCGTTTGTCGAAATATGTTATAGAGCCTTTGATACTGCATATTCATGTTTTATTACTGTTCCTCTTGTCCAGCAAATTCTTATAATTTTAGGATATCGAAGATAAAGCAATTGTCCATTTTTTATTCCAAATTAGTTAATGCTGTCGGTTCTTGTAAGTGTGGCCAGTTCATAGCCTGAAGGATAATTCACTATATATTAAAATCAAAAAGATGATTGTTAACTTTAATCAAAATTTAACATCATTTAATTATTTTACTCCTTACATTTATATAATAAGTTAATAAATAATAAGGCTATTTTTAAAAGTCGGTATAGAATAAAAAAACCAAAGGTCAAACGAGTTTTTAATTATAGCAATCGCATGAACATTAGCCAATCAGGTAACGTCGGATATTCAGGTTACACCAGATTTACCTTACTCTAAAATATTTCTTTCCCAGCAATGAAATATATATGCTTATATTTTAATGGTTACCTTTAGATTAAAATTTTTTTTTGAATATGTTTTTTTTTAAAAAAAAATAATGATTATTATTATAATTGACAATTGATTATTTCTATACATTCAGACATTCTACGTAACGCAAAGAATAATTGTATATTTAATGTTGTTTATGTACTGACGATAAGCGTGACCATAGAAAGAAACCATGTAACAATTATTGTAACATGATCAAAGTAAATAAAATTTCTCAACCATTCTCTCCATTGAGACATTATTTTAACCTATAAATTCATATTTTTTCAAAAGAAAATTTTGATTTTATAAATTTACTTTCATTGGCAACAAGCTATGGTGAACGTTAGGACGTAACGTGAACAATAACTATAGCAGATAGAATGAAAATGATAAATGAACATATGAAATATCTTTAATCAAGATATTTAATATATTTAATATGTTTAATATGTTTAATATGTTTAATATCTTTAATATGTTTAATATCTTTAATATCTTTAATATCTTTAATATTTTTGTACCGATATTAACAGTGATTGGCATTCAAATGATTTTTAATGGAATTGGAAGTATTATTGGAATTTGAAGATTTGGAAGTCCAAAAGTTCAAAAGTGCTTCCAACTTCCAATGCACCATCACTGCCGATATATTTACATAATCACTCAATATATCATATGATCATACGATCTGTTTGGACATCATTCTTTAATAACAATAATAATGAGTTTATCTTTTTCATTGAAGTAACTTTTTATAATAAAGACCATCAAAGAACAATTAACATCAACTTAATAGTAGTACAAAGTAACAATAATATAAGGTTTACCGTAATATACGCTATAAATGTCATACAATGCATTAGCTTATGTACAACAAATAAAATTTTTTTTCAAAAAATAAAAATAAAAAAATCTAGAGACTGTACACTTAATTACTGATAAATATAATAATTCTTCGCTTTTTATCATAGCGAAAGCAAAAGATAATCAATGGAACTTTATTTTAGGCCACGCAAATTTGATTTTTCGGTTCACGTAACAAATCGACCCGGGGACCCGGATTTTATTTTTTGATTTTTATAATAGAAAATTTTACATGACCCCTTAAAAATTTTCTTAATTTTTAAAAATGTCCACCCGGCAAATTTTTATAATAAACAATATTTAAAATTTTTTTTCCAAGTTTTACAAAAACTGACCCGGCCGGGTGATGTACGAAAAATCAAATTTGTGTGGCCTAATATACCTAATATAGTAATTTATTTGGTTGAAATCATTCCTAGCCAATTCCTGGGAATTACAGTACATTTGAAATGTTGCACATATTACACGACGGCTTATCTATAATTTTAATCTTTAATATGGTTACTAATTACTAATTCGATGTTAATTTTAGCAATTGAAAAATAAGCACATCCTGGAATGGATTATATATTGATGTTTGATAATAAAAAAAAATATAATAAATTTTCTTTCTTGAACGAACTTAAAATTTAATTATACGAATTGACGCGAATTTTTTATTTTCAAAATCATTTAAACCCATTTTCAAAATAAAACATTTGTGTATACTTCTTATTTATAAATTATTAATATTTATTATATAAAATTATTCAAAGGCCAAAAAAAAAAATGCCTTATTATTCTTGTTAATACAATTACAAAAATACGCGCTTTGTAGATTTTTCGGGTCGATTTTTATATTATAATTATAATGCATACTCTGATACACAGATTCTTTTTAGATAACAAACCTCCTTTATTATTATTAATAATATATTATGTAATATTCGTATCGTCTGACATGCACAGTTTCTAATCCCAAAATGGTTAAAGTATACTCCCTCGTTACTTACTTATACAATACTATATAGTGTCAATATGATTGGATTAAAGTAGTAATAAATTTTCTTTATCAATCGGCGAAGAACGAATTATATACAATCAGATCCAATATACCAATATTCGATATAGCGATATATATTAAGAACTCGATATAATGATGAATTTTTAATTTCTCACTATATATAAAAGACCTTCATATATCGTTATATCGGAATATCAGAGTTTGACTGTATATGGAGATTTTTAGAATTAATAATTAAACTTTTTGTACCGAAAAATAGAATAGTTCAATATATGGAATTCCAATAAAGTTGCAGTATCGACTGTCATGATTATGTGATCATCAAGAAAAAAAAAAAATCGGATTCCTTTCCTTTAAAGTAAATCACTTACGGAAAAACCCATTTGAAAACTCCGATTATATAATTGGTGCTACCTTTAAGATCTTATAAATTTGATAGGAAAAAATACAAAAATTTGTAAGGATAATTTTTCTCTCCCAAAAAAAAAAAAAAAATGGTTTTACTTAGATCAAAAATTCCAGATATTGAAATTCCTACAGTTGGAATTTATCAATTTATTTTTCCAGACGAAAAAAATGTTTCTGTTGATAAAAATGTTTTTATTGATGGTATAACTGATAAAAAATTAACTATAATTGAATTAAAATCAAATTCAAAAAAATTTGCCGCCGGTTTACAAGATAAAATTAATTTTAAACGTGGTGATGTTTTATCTATATTTTCTCCCAATCAGGTAAATAATAAATCTAATATATGTTTGTTTGTTTGTTAAAGATACTTAAATTTGTCTCTTTTAAATATAGATTGATTATGCGACTGTTATTTTTGGTACAATTGCCGCAGGTAAATGTTCACTAAATACTTCATCTTTTGCTAATTATATTCAACCTCTTAAAAAAATTTTCTTTTCATCTTTCATTTATAAAGGTGGTGTAGTATCTCCAGCCAATCCAATGTATACTGTTGAAGAATATACTTTTCAACTAAAAGATTCTGGAGCATCCGTAATTGTAGCTCATCCAATATTTCTCCAAGTTGCGGTAAAAGCAGCCGCTGCAGCAAAAATTCCTGAATCAAATATATTCCTTTTTGGTGATGAAAAAATAAATGAAATTTTACCTTATACTAGTTTATTTGGTGATCGTGAAGCTATTCCCGTGGAATATACCCCTGAAGAAGTTAAAACTACAACTGCTTATATATGCTACAGTTCTGGTACTTCCGGTAAACAAAAAGGTGTTGAAACCACTCATTATAATGTGGTCGCTAATGTACTACAGATTTCAAAAATTGAGACAGAAACTAATTCTAATATGGTTTATGTTGGTGTATTGGTATGTTTAATTCCTTTTTTTTTTTTTATGTATGGGCATTATTTTGAAATGAATATTAAAAAATTTCAAATGATTTTTTATTCCCTATTTTAGCCATTCTATCATATTTATGCATTGACTATTAATATGCATTTTACTCTCTACTTCGTAAGTTCATTTTATTTAATACGATATATAATATTTCAAAGTATTATTTTAACTTATTGGATCATTCTTGTTTAGAGAGCTTCATGTGTTGTTATTTCTAAATTTGATTTCGAACCATTTTGTCGTATAATTCAAGATTATAAAGTTACAATAATTCATATCGTTCCACCAATTATACTTGCATTAGTTAAAAATCCTAAAGCAAAAGAATACGATTTTTCAAGTTTACAATTAGTTATTAGTGGTGCTGCTCCATTAAGTAAAGAATTAAGTGAAAGTTTTTATAATGAACATAAAATTAAAATTAAGCAAGGTTACGGTTTAACTGAAACTTCACCCGTAGCCCTTCTTGGTTATACTAATGATGTTACTGTTGCTCCCGGTTGTTGTGGTATACTTCTTCCAAATCTCGAATGTAAATTAATTAATGAAGATGGTCAAGGTAATAATAATAATATATATATTATACATTATAAAGTAAATATATAATAATATATATTTAATAATTTTTTTTTTTTTAAAAAAAAAAATTTCATTTATATAGAAGTAGGATATAACACGCCAGGTGAACTTTGCCTTCGTGGACCCAATATTATGAAAGGATATTTAAATAATAAACAAGCAACTGATGAAACTATCGATAAAGATGGATTTTTTCACACAGGAGACGTTGTTAAAGTTGATGAAAATGGTGATTATAATTAAATAAATAATTTCAATTTTATATATAAATGGTTAATTTCAGTTTTAATAATTTTTATTTTTCATTAGGATACTTTTATGTCGTTGATCGTGTTAAAGAATTAATTAAATATAAGGTAAATTAAATAATAATAAATGAAAATGATTTTAACCTATTTTACTTTTTTTTTTAATAATAATTTCTTTTCTTCATTATAGGGATTTCAAGTCGCTCCAGCAGAATTAGAAGCAATTTTGATTACTCACCCTGCAATATCTGATGCTGCTGTAATTGGTGTATATTCTGAAGAAGATGCAACCGAATATCCTGTTGCTTATGTTGTAACTAAACAAAAAAGTCAACGTACTAAAGAATTTTCTGAAGAAATTAGAAAATTTGTTGATAATCAAGTAGCCCCTCATAAAAAATTAAGAGGTGGCGTAATTTATATTGATCAAATACCAAAAAGTGCTGCCGGTAAAATTTTAAGAAAAAAATTAAGAGAAAATCATCTAAATTAACGAAACAAATCAGAACTTGTTTCATGAGCAAGTTTTTTAATCATTATACTCTATATATATATATTTTAATAAAAAAAAACAAAAATAACGTTTAATTTATCTAATAAATTAGTTACAAATAAATAATTATAATTTATTCTAATATAATGATTCCAACTTTCGTATAATTCTGATATTACTTGATAAATGTCTTTTTTTAGTTGTCAGAGTGTTGTCAATCCATACTTCCATACTTTAAAAGAAAATGTCTTATGTCTCGATAATAATCTACAATATATAATACAAATAAAAATTAATTTTCAAAAATTATGGTTCGAGATGACCGTTTTCTTCATTATATTTCTTATTGAAATCTAAATTATAATCTTCACATTCATCAGATCTTTTCAGTCGTTTACTGGGTTTTTGATAAAATTTGGCATCATACCAAGATAAATCAATAGCTGAATTATTTAAATCATCATTTTCTCCAATTCCCTCAATTAACTGCCAAGCATCAAGTTCATGCTTGAGTCTACCTAATGTTTCTTTGGGAATATTTAGAGGAAGGACACGCTTAATTCGATTGCTCCATATGACCGGTATGTTAAAGTGATATCGCTATTAATAAAAAAAAAGTTTCAATAAGTGAAAAATATACATTATTTAAATTATAGAAATTTAAACAAACTTACATTCTATCCATTTTATGAAAGTAAATAAAAAGAAAAAAATAAATAAATAAATTATCGACAAATTCGACAAATGCAGTTAAGTAAAAATAAAAATTTATTATTTACCTTCAACTCCGCAACAATAATCGCTCTAGGAATTTTTCCCATCTCTAAATACATTATAAAAGAATTATTAATATTTTTTTTTTTTTTTTTGATTTTCAAGAAATTGACAGCAAAATATACACAACCATCTAACAAAAAGGACACTATATCGAGGATCAGGTCAAAGTTATCAGCACCACCTCCATTTTGATGAATTCGTTCACTGCAAAGTAAATTAATTAACATAACCATCCATTTCGTTATGAGGTTGTATTCTGGTACTCGATTTGCAGATTCGATGGAATTGGTTGTAACAACCGCTGTAACGCGAGCAGCCAATACATTTGCTACCAAAACGAACAATTTTATACGTGTCATAATGCTATTATAATAAAGAAAAAAAATTTTTTATTAGATTATTATTTAATATTTCCTTTCTTTTTCGGATTAAATAAATTATACGCACCAAGACACAAATGTATGATCTTTATTTTCGTCATTTATTTTCTGTATTTGATTTATTAATGCCTCGCTGAATTCAAACTTTTTATTGTCTCTTACTGAAAGCAATAAAGCTCGGAACACTTCCTCGATACCTATAATCAACTCTCCACATCTTTTTAATATTGTTAGTCCATGTTCCAGAAGCTAGTTTTTTCGAATAATCATCAATAAATAATTTTTGAAAATATTTTAATTTGTTCTAGCAAACATAATAACAAAGGGAACAAACCTCTGCAGCTACATCATCTCGAATACCTCGTATTATATGGCTTATTATAAGACAATCGTTATTTTCCTTCAATACCAGTTCTTCCCAGAAATATTCAATTACTCTACTCTTTATATTATTTAAATCTTCTTCCGATCCTCCCATAATTAAATCACCATCCAATTCCGTGTTAGAATGAAGAGACCCATTACTAGAAGAATCTAGTAACATCATTTGGTCCATACACATAAAAAATTCAATACGACTCTTTTGAATATTCCATAAGTTTACCGTGGAAAATATTCTTTCTAAATTTTTAAAACATAATGAGCTTGAATAACCGTTCATAACGTCTAAGATTAAAAATAAATTTAATAAATGCGTATTTATTAATATCCTTACATTTTATATGAAAATAACAAAAGTTTCTTACCATTATCATAAGAAAAGTTTCCAAGACCTGATCGTACTATTTCAATCATTATCTTTTTAACTTCTTTACTATTGTTCTGTTTCTTAGTACCTTTGAAAAATCGATCGTATACATTATCAATATTAGTTATACATAATTGTTTAAACCAATAAACCTGAGAAAAATCCGTTCTAAGCTGTTGTAATTCAATCGCAAGATCATCGTTAGATCCTAAGGAACTTTCAATAATGGCAAGTTTTTGGAATACGTTTGATATTATTGTAAAATCATTATTATGAATAAATGATTCACAAATTAATTGAAGCCCTTGAATTTCCTAAATAATTATTAAAAATTAATATAAAATAAAATTTACCACAGTAACATAATACTTTACTCACCATTGTAGTTAAAGGAATTCCCGAAGAAACATTCTTATGTATTAAAAATATTCTCAATAAAATAGCCAAATTACGACATTCAATTATTTCATTTGAGTCTAATTGTTTTTTGTTCGATAATTTATGTGAGAGTCGGATTAAATTTTTTTCAACTAAATGTTCAAGTATAGTTTCTATCTTAACAAGATGGCGAACAACAAGGACCGTGAAGAATATTAAGAACCTATCTTGTCTTAGAAGACTATCATCATCATCTGCTCGAATATAATTATTTAACCATTTTTTGGAAAATACAGCATCAAACCCATCTGTTGTCCTATCTCCAACTTCTCTTAACAAATCTCCAATAACATCCAATAGTTTCCGGGCATCAGTCCATTCACTATGATTCTGTGAATGCTGATGAATAACATCAGTGCAGGATTCAAGTATGGCATATAGATATCCATCATCCGACTGAAACCATCGTGAATCAATATTAGATGCGATAGACATTTTAAACCCGGGGGTTCGATTCAATAAATTCTTAACATCTTGTCCTAGCCGATCTCTATTACGACTAATTGCTACAGATAATTGCGACTAAAAAAATTTACTTAAATATATTAATATTTAATACATATATGTATATATATATAATATAGAGAAAAACTTATTTTACCTTCGTCGAAAATTGGGAAAAATCTTGTTCCAGCTATCATAATAATAAAAAATTTTTATCATTATTAAAATCTAATAGACTTTCTTGGAATTATTATATAAATAAAATAGTATGATAAATACTTTTGGTTTTTTTTCCGGATCATGAATTACGCCTAACAGATATTTAACAATGCAAATTTCAGTTGCACGTTTTTCTCTTAATTGATCGTTCTGGAAAAAAAAATTTTTTTTTTTAATACCATCACGACTCTATAGTATAGCAATTCATTATGAATTACCTTCTTCATAAGTACATCGAAAACTCCATCGAATTTACCCATAGCATCCCAGATCATTTCATGTCTCTTAATTGTATTGACAATCAATGGGAAAAGAGTTCGTTCCATAGAATTTCCAAGAACCCATATTATAAGCTATATAAAAATTTTTTTTTTTTTTTTTTTGTGTTAATAATAGCAATGTTAAGACTTGATTTTAAATGGTTGATAATCTCTTGAAAAAATTTACGAAATGTAATATTAACCTCTAGCAAGGAATTATAATCTTTTGTTAATTCAATGAATTGAATTATCGTAGCAAGTTGACGTGCATTTAATAAAGATGATCCCGGCTCCGTCAGACTCTTCCAGTTAGTATCATCAATACTAATTATTGTATTCAAAAATAGATTAAGATTAATTCAAATAAAGTGATAAAAAATTTCTATAATTTAATACTTACGGAGTATTTTGCACAAATCTTTTTACAGATGGAATTAAAAATTCTTGTACCACACGAAATTGACAAAATTTTGTCGCATTCTGAATAAATTCAAGGGATGAATCGTCAAAATTAATCAAACAATTAAAATCGGATACAGGATCATCTACAATTGGTGCATTCATATCCTTTGCTAAATAATAACACAAAATAAGCACAATGCATAATGAAAAGTGGAAAAGGAAATCACTATTATAATACAAACCTATTGGAGAAAATAGATTAGGTAATTTTTCGCTTACAATATCGGATAAAGTATCGATTGTATTTTTATCTGAGGTATCCTGTTATTTATAAAACAAATTCTCTTGTTTATAACTCTGGGATGATCATATATTTGTTCCCTAAACGTATAGCATAAATATTACCTTACTATTAATACCATACAAAATATGCCATCGTTGATTTATACTATGATTTAAATCATGTAAGTCGGTTTCATAAATTGCAAACCACCTCACATATCTTAAATGACGAAGAGATCTCTATATTATTGTTAATTAATTAATTAATAGATAATACATTATTAAAGTATTAAAAGTATATATATACAAATTTATAAAAATTTAAATATACCTACCTCCGTAGTCCGTTTCTCAGGCCTGACGTCACCTCTTGCAATCAAACGTTGTAAATATCTTTGATACGAAAAATGACCATTTTTTGTGAGCACTCCAAAAAGCCTGGCTATTGCTTCTGATTCTGCATTTAATAATAAATTAGTTTGTCGCTTAAATATGCAGTATAACATTTTATATACCTTCTTGCTCATTAAGTCCGTTTTCTCCAAATGGGTATATATCCAAAAATTCAACTAAAGACGATTGAATAATAGTTTCTCGTTCTAATTTTTCTTTAACGTCAGATACTCCATTTTTCCAAATATCCAGTATTGTACTCACAGAATATGCTCGAAAATCTCCTTCTCGAAAGGGCGTTATAGTCCAACGACATAGTGTGTGAATATGTCTCGAAACTTCCCTTTCCATCATTTGGAAATTACTATTTGTACGAAAGTATTCGGCTGTAATATTATGGTAATCTATACGATAAGTTATTTTGTCTAGAATCTAGTGATGTATAAAAGACATTTTAGTAACCCGAATAAATTTAGTATATAAATGATAAATGAAATAAATAAAAGAAAATCGCGTACACTTATCATCCTAGAATCTAACGCATCTCGAGCATTACTCATTCCAAGCGGATTTATTTTTTTATCATCAAATATTTCATTTCTTGAGCGAATCGCTTCAAAATAACGTTCTCTTTGACGTTTTAAATTCGGAGGATCGGTTTTAGAATCATCATCAACTAAGATAACGCGCAGTAAATCTTTATACGTATTCCAACATACCGGAAATACAAACATATCGGGTGTTGTGATAAATAGAGTCTGCAAAGAAATAATATTATAAGCTAACCACGAATTAAAAATAAACAAAACAACCATATACATAATATTTTTATAAGCATACATGTAACATATTTTTCAACAGCTTTACGACTAGTTCAAGTTTTATTGTTATATGAGGATGTTGATATATCTAAAAATTAAACATATTGCATACATATTAATAGCCCGTTAAAAAAAACGTTAAATTATATAAGAAATGTGATATTCTCTTACGTCTTGTAATTTCTTTATTATAATTTCGATTAATAAACGCATTAAAGTTCGTGACCTTTGAAATTCAGAAAGGAACTGCTGAACCAACCAAAGCCACATTGGGGTTTGACAATGATCAGCTTGGTCCAACTGTTCTAACGTAAATCTTAACAGTCGTTGGTCAAGTAACTGTTCATCGAATTGCCACTTGGCAAGCAATATACTAAATAAAATAAAATTACTAATTAGTCTTCATAAACAAAGAATACCACCAAATCGAAATTTTTGATTGTATGCTCTTTACATACCTATATCGCCATTTATCAGGATCATGACTTAAGCTTTGATCCCGTATGAATTGATAGAATATATTTGTCCATTCCTTCGTATAATCTGTATTTCTTTCACGATTCTATACGGTAATGTAAAAAAGAATATATATTTAATTATATTTCATCTATTTTAATATTTATTTAAAAAAGAAATAATAGTATTTTTTACCTGTATTATTATATTTATGCCGACAACTTTAGTAAACCATGTTGCACGAGCCAGTGGAACACGATAACCCGTGACATTTTCGAGCAAATCTTTACCTTCAACGCTAATTAATAAACATTTAAAATGAGATTAAAAGTTCTTCATAAACTTTATCATAAAAAGTGATATTTACCCTTTAGGAACGCTCTTTGCTAATACTTTCAATGGTACATTTCCAGCAAGGTCTTTCAACCATTTGTCTCGTTCTTCAGCATTAATCCATACAATGGTTGGACCCATAAATTGCGAAGATCTATGATATAAATAAGAAAAAGAAAAAAAAATCAGAAAATAATGTTAGGCTAACATGAATTAAAAGACAACATAATCCTAAATACCCTTGGAAAGTATTCGTTTCAATTTTGCGTTTCATTATATCTGTCATGAAATCACCAAGGTTCTTTAAAGTATCGGTTTTTTTTAATTCATCAAATATCACATCGTGGGCAGAAAAATGTTCGTTTTGAACGAATAAGGAATCATTAAATCCTTTTTTTACATTTTCTTCGGTCATCTGGTCTTCATCCTGACCAGGTTTCGGAGGATAAAAATCAGGAAAGCCTAAATTTGTAATAATCAATTAAGTGATTGACAACTGATAAATAATCCTTTCTTTATTGAATGCTAATTAAATTCGAAGAAATTCATTGAATTACAAGGATCTACTTGTTAACCTTATTAACTAAACTAGTAAATCAAATAGGGGTTTGAACAACAATCAATGTAAAAAGGTATCAAATTATATTAGACATACCTAACTCGATACTCTCTTTGTGAAAACGAACTAAATTTTTTGGTGGAGTAAGCTCATATTTTTGTAATTGTTGTTGAGCCATTTTAGCAAGATGTTTAGACGATGAGGGGAAATAATAAAATGCAACTCTGTTTTAAGAAGCAATAATTAAATATTGCTTTGTTAAATACTTGCAAAAAAAGTATTTAACGTTAATAAATCAAGATCGAAAGCTGTCTTTTCCTTTACTAAAAATTATTGAATGCCCGCCTGAGGCCTGACACCTTAAAAAAGAGTTGTATCAGAGCTAAGTATGATGAAACATATATCGAAAATTTGAGATTTTCATCATGTGAAAAAGGTCTCCATGAACTAAATAGGGAAAAGATTAACTTCGATTCCTTTAAAGCAGATCAATAATCATTCAAAACGGAATACAATCATTCCTTTATTAAAAAAAAAAAATTATTTTTCATTGTTTAAATTAACCATTTACTTATGCAAAAATATGCACATTGAGCATTCATAAAGAAATAGGGGAAACTTTATTATAATAATGTATTAAGAGACATTATCTTAATTTCTTGAGTAAATTTTAACATTATATTGTTTAGTCTTTAAACTAGGAGTTAAAAAATGAACAATATCCATATCTTGATTAAGAATATCTTCAAATTTATATTTTTGGATTAATGTAGCAACAATAATACGAATCCCCATCATAGCAAAATTTTGACCAATACAATTACGTGTTCCAGCTGAAAATGGCAAAAAACAATCTTTTGGTATTCTTTCCGGATTTAACCATCTTTCGGGAATATATTCTTCAACGTCATCTCCCCAATATTTTGAAGAATGATGTAATCTATATGCATTAACAGCCAAAGTAGTCTGTTTGGTTTAAAAGTAATTAATAATTCATAACTGATACACTATATTATAATCACAAATTAATATTAATAATAAATATATTTACTCCTTTCGGAAAAAAATAATCCCCAATTATTGTATCCTCAATAGTTATTCTTCCTGGTCCTATATCATAATTAATAGGATGTAATCTTAAGGTTTCGTTAATTACTGCATTTAAATAAGTTAAATGCTTTAATTTATCATGTGATGGTAATTTATCAATATTAAATTCAGGGAATGATTCATCAATTTCTTTGAAAAGATTATTCAATTTATCCGGATTTTGAATCAATTTAATCATCACCATTGATGAACTAAAACTTGTCGTCCCTGATCCTGCAATTCTATTTTAAATTGATTATTATGTTAATTGCACATAATGAAATTAATAAATTATCTATATCACACTTACAAAAATTCAATTGCTTGATGATGAAGTTCAAGATCCGACATTTCAGTTCCACTACCTTCGGATGCATTTAACAACATTCCTAATAAATCTTTTCTCCCTGGATCCTCTTGACGACGATTTTTTATTAATGAAGTCATGAACTAAAAAAATATAATATAAATAATATTAAAATGTATACTTGTCTATTGTATATACTTACACGTAATGTATAATGGTTTTTACGTTTAATATATAAGGATCCTGTTTGATAAATGGCTTCAAAAATGGAAACATTCCTAATTTTATCATCCTACGCAATTCTTGAAATATTTTATGTGGTAATGGATGATCTCCAGTTTCAATAAATCTAAATGAACCACCAAAAATCGTTTCCCCAGTTATATCCAATATGCAATACTGAATCATTTTATAAATATTTACAATATTTTGATTCTGACCAACCATTTCATCAAGCTTTATTAATAATGGTTTTACGCAGTTATGAATTAATGGCTCAATAGAATTCAAATATTTGAATGAGAAAGCAGGTGCTACAGTTTGACGCTGTCAACAAAGTAAAAAAAAAAAAAACAATTAAAAAAAAAAAATTAAAAATTATTTCACATATTTAGAATTGACCTACACGCTGTTTATGAAATGTTTTGTCTCTATAATTTAAAAATTTAAAAATTTAACGTAATTTATTATTATAATATCTATTAAAATAATAATTTTACCTTGCAGTTAACAATGTTGGAAAGTTTAGATTGGTTCTTAGTTGTTCATATTTTTGATTCTTTGGCAAATCTTTAATGACCAAAATCTCTTTAATCATATCACGATCTGCTACGATTACTGCCTGTGGCGCAATTCGAACAACCGGCCCGTATTTTGGAAATAATTCATATTGTAGCCATTTCCACCTCATTCCATTAGTATGTTTCTTTGAAACAAAATATTTCGTAAGAGCAAAATGTTTAGGCCCGGGTATCATTCTGAGTGGGCTAAAATATGCTAGATAAATAACCTAGCAAACAAATTCATTTCAATAAATACAATAATAAATTTTTTTATGTCAAATAATAATGACTTTATTTTATTACATACATCATAGAAAAATTTGATAGTATAGGCAAGAATAAGTAATCCAATATATAGAAATACATCTTGCAAAGAAAATAACATTTTCGGTCTAAAAAAAATGAGGATAAAAATTTTTTTAAAAATTGCCAAACAAAATTGTCAATCAGCAAATCAACATTATTAAGTAATGATGACATACATTGAAAACTGTGCCTCAATTATTATTCAAACTGGTTATATATTTTTTCGTCAACCATATTTTTTAAAATCAACATGAAATCTTGTTTATTGATTTCAAATAAGCTCCTTCTAAACAAAATACCCCATCTTTTCTTATTTTTTGTAAAAGTTAAATTATCCAACACATCATGAATATAAAGATATTTCTTTGTTTTTAAATATTTCACTTTAACACGAGCAGGACCGGGAGGATTGTAAGGAATTTTTCCTTCTACAATGCCAATTGCGGTAAAACCTTTTATTGCTAAGCTTTTAACATCCATTTCTTCTCGAGGTGAGTAATAAATAATAATATCACCATTTCCAAGACGTTTGATAGGTGAAAGTTTACCATGACCAAATTGTGCAAATCCTGAATTTTTATTTAGATTTCTTTTTTTTTAAAAATTAAATAAATAGATGAATGAATAAATAATAACTAAGATAAACCTTCTTTTATTCCAATTTTCACATGATCATTTGAAACAACTCCTATCCAAAATTTCATCGTAGGAAAGAAAGAATTTCAGCCGGAATAATATATTTTATCACTTTTTTATCCCCGATTTCTATTTTATAATGATTTATAGTGCGTATTTGTAACCTTGTACGCATTTTGTTTGTTTGTTACTATTTACAAAGTTATGCATGTAATTGTTAGTCCGAATTCCGAAAGGACTATTTAATTTTACGCAAGGTGATACAAATGTCCGAATGTTTTCCGATTCCTAGTTTGTATCAAAGATAAATGCAATTTCCAACTTCAAATTAATTTCTAAATGAGCATATCAGATATATTGGTACACAATTACTCATTATAGTATAGTTATTCTAAACTTTATCTTTTTGAATGTCATTATCTTATTAGAACGTTGCTTGCATGTTTTTTTTAATAAAATTCTCACCGCCACTAGATATAACGAACTTGGAGTTCACTATATACTATAACATTGAGTACTTCTTTTCGCGTGACTTGCTAAGATTGGCCAGAATTATATAACTATAAACGCGTTGGCAAATTTTAGAACTTTCCCAATATAGCTCAAATATATAATTAATCATTCTCGCATTGTATATATTTATTATAAGCAAACTCGCAAAACTTTCTTAGAACTCGATATGTTTTTAACCATGGAGCATCTCACAAATTTGAACGACCTGGAACGCCTGAAACACAAAAATTAAAAAATTGAGGGACCTTAAAAAAAAAGAGGTACTGTATTTGCAAAAAGAACTTACAAAGGAACATGGATAATAATGCATGGGATGAACATAAAAGTGCCTGATGTTATCTCAGATACTATAGAAGTGATTTTAAAGGATTTATTCTTTATCTATCTATAAAAACTTTGTGTCTGTTGAAGAAATAGAAGGTAATGAAGTATGGGTTAAAAATAAAAATTTATTTTCTGATTGGAGAAGATTTTAGGTGGTGTTAGTATGACTGATAATGCCTGATGGTTCAAGTTGTTGATGAGTTTAAAAGCAATAAATAACTTCAAATTTCATAAAGTGAGAAAGTAATTTAACAATAATTTGAAACATCATTTTCTAACAATCTATAAGATTTCAAAGATCTACTAAGAAAACTTTGATGACTTTGACAAATAATCATCTTCGAAATCGCTATTATACGCAAATTCTTAAAATATGGATAGACTTGTATGCACATTTAAAGTCTTTTACTTGCTTTCATGAATAACTTCTGAATCAGTATATGAACGATGATGTTTGTATAATTTTCTTTTCAAGGACTGTATTCATGTTCGCTATCATCTCTTGGGTGAACGTGATAACTTTTGACACAGATCATGATAGATCGTTACAGAATTAATTTTTTACTTACTTTTATCTCAAAAGTAGGTCATTTTTTTGCATATATACTTGATAATGATGTCTATAAAATAAAATTTTGACTAGACACGATTCTTAGAACTATTCACCAGTCAGTCTAGCGCATGCCTCAGCCTTACCATGTATTATTGTATTATACTAGCAACTAATAATTTTAATTTTAAGTATTTACGCTTGGACATGGCTGAATAATTTACAAGAAAAATAGCCAGCGCTACAATAATGCCTCTTGAATATTAGGAAGAGTCAAAGAAAATGTATTGTTTTGTTCTCCCGGTCAACCACATTATGACAATCAGTCCATGCATAAGTACCAATGGATTAAGAAATGAAATTCAGGATAATTCGGGCAATTTATTTACTAAATATTATCATCAAATCAATCTTTTTTAATAATGTCACTTATCTATATCAGTTATTTTGTATCGCAAGACTATAGTAATACAACTGTAGGTGGAGGAGGAGTGCTCATTCTGATAACTTTCTGTAAAATTCATCTTCATTTTGGATTCTCATGTTCACTGTCTTCACTCTTCACACAATCCATGACTATTTTCTATTTGTATGAATGTAATGAGAAGACAAATCTATTTTGATGAAGGAACATATTAGGATAATACATATCCATACACTTGCCAAAACCCTGATAAGATCTCTTATTTCTTTGATTGTAGCTGGCCACTCTAAAAGTTTTTACTATTCGGGATAGAGCATATAAATTTTAAACTCCTAATCTTATTATACTGTAATTTTTGTCCTTTTATTTTAATAAAGTACAATTTTACATTTATAAAAAAAAAAAATAACTGCTAACTGACTTATCAGAAAATTACATAGTAAGTTTATACAAATTTGGATCCCAGTATTATATATATTAAAATTATTAATTAGTATTTATATTATTTAAATTATAAAATATTGATTTGCTATCATGATGAAAGTTGCCAAGAATAAGTTAATTTAATAGATAACATTTAATGTATATTACTAGTTTTTTTTTGTATTGTACTTTAATTTTAGAATGGAAAATCCAACTTTTAGGTAAGTTTACTTATAGGAAACTTTTAGATTACACAAAATTTCAAAAGTTACTTTGTCAAAAAATTAAGTTTTCTGCTTTAAAATTAATGTTTTTAGATTATGATTGCACTTTTTCTATCCAAAAATGCAAATAAAATTTACTGTGTTTATGGAATTTGGAAAATTTTTTCTATTTGTAATAATTCAAAAATGGTGATAATTATATTAAATCCAGTTACAACTATCCAAACCTAATATTTTTAATATTTTAATCCCTATAAAAAAAATTTATACTTAAAATATATTTAAAATGCACTTAAATTTCTTTAAAATATACTTAATTTTCTTATTTTATACTTAAAATATACTGAAAATTGAATTTTCGCAAAATCAGTATCTAAATTATAATTAAATTATTTTCAATTTATACTTAAATTTACCTATTTCAGTATATTTTAAGTATATTTTTATATACTTAAATTGTAATTAAATTATTA
>JADRCO010001595.1:0-18229 GCA_021464525.1 Rhizophagus sp. LPA8_4_AMF | reverse complement strand
AAAATTATAGCAAAATAATTTTAAATTCATATTAAAAAAACTATAATTTTCAGTAAAGTATATTTTCATCTACCATCAATATTAACATTTTGTTTTTAATTGTTGTTTCCCACCTTTAATAATCATTTTGAAAACACATTTTTTCTAATTAGTATAAATGCTTACACTAGTTAAAATACTGACATTTTCCACATAAATATCAAATGCAAAAAGAAGGTTTCTTTTAGCAATAATTTTGGATACTGTGTAAGAAAGAATTCCATATATACTTTTTGATGATGTGATAATAATATTTTTAAATCCCTATAGACTAAATTTCTTTAATCAACAAAGTGCATCAACTATCAAAAATGTAATTCTAATTCTTTCTTTCTATGTAAGTTGATTATAATTTTATTGTAATTATTCTCTTAAATTTATGTCCATTCTATTTATACAGTACAAGTATATAATTTCAATTTAATAGATTTAGTGTTAAACTATAATATAGATGTTTATTGCTTACATTCAAATGTGATTTAGCCTAAAAAAAAATTTTTTGAAATTTTATTATTAATTAAGAAATTAATATATAGGTTTAAAAGTATTTTTAGGCTACAAAATTCTTAAGACCAATTTTGGCTTGCGCCTTAATTCTTTAATTATTAATCTATAAGTCCCAAATCTTATTAAATTTTGATTTTTAAAATCCTCATAACTTCCACCAATCCAATCCGCTAAATAAATTTGCCTCTATTTATATATTATGGGATCCATTTGACTATTGTATTTCCATCAGTATCATTACATCTTTAAATGTAGCTAAACATTTTTGGTTACAATTCCACAAATTCTTCTTGTTCCTGTTTTACACTTAATTATATCTCATTCATAATCTTTATCAGTTAATTTTATTACCTCAGATTTTCTATTTTCTGTAAGAGAGTTATCAGCATCAAGTGGTACCCATGTTCTATTAATTGCTTGATAAACTAATTTTCTTTGAATGGTAAACATAATGGGAATGTTTTTAATTAAATTTGTTTAATGATGTGAAAAAAATAAACAAAATTTATGGTGACTAGATTTAACTTTTTAAAAAACAATCAAAATTTTAAAATAGAAACTATTAAAAAAAAATTGCTAAAAATAAAATATTTCTGTATTGTATATACAAACTTTTAGAATAGCAAATTCATTAGAAGTATAATTATAAATCATAAAATCATAAGAAATATATTTACATTAGCATGTTAGTCAATCCGATCTATTAGATTTTTTAAAAATCAATCTGCGAGTAGCTGCAGATGATCATTAGATTAATAATTTCAAAATGGAGATAAGATATGTAACAGTCAAAAGAATATTTGTTATCAAATAAAATAACCATGAAATATGATTGAAAGAAATATTGTTATAGAAAGAAATTAGTACTCACAAATGTACATTTGTTTTTTAAATAAATATATATTATTATTTATAAAATTTCTTTGTTTTCATTAATAGAATACAAAAATAAATTTATACAATGTTTATAATACTAATATATTGAAGTATAAAATACATAACGTCTTATTATTAAAAAATATAGAAATTTTCATTGTTGAAAAATTACAGAAATTCTTATTGTTTTAAAAATACTAATTATTAACATATATGCAGTTTTGCAAATTTACATCCTATATAAACTCCTAATGACTACTATTGAGAACAAATAACTAATATTTCTGAGAGCAATTTATTTCAACCAAAAAACAACAATCAAATTAAAAAGAGTAATTTTTTACATTTTAAGTTGTTATTACAAAGATTTTAGCCATACTATGTAAATATAACCTTTACCTATTGTCTTATTAAGGTCTGCAAATCTAATTCAAATAACTCCTTATTTTAAATATATTAACAATTTTATCATTTGTTGAAATTACAAGTTGTAATATATATTTTATAATTATAAATACAATCATTTCTCCATACAATTACTGATTTTATTGAAATGGAAAAGATAACTGTGTAGAGTTCTAACATCATAAATTCTTTAGTCCCTCCTACTTTATAACTTCTTTTCCCTTTTTTATATGTTATTAAAATATTCACAAGAGAATGTGAGAGACTGTATAGTGAATGCATACTATATAATTTTTGTTGCAACCTATTTGATTCTGCTAATATTTAAATGAAATTACATTTCTACCCAATTGAATGGCATTATACACTTTTATTGCATCATGATTAAAAGATTGAATCTCTATATTTTCGCAAGTTGTAACATGACTTATTGATACATAAGCTTGTCCATTAGCAAACATTTGTTCATCTAAGGATACAGTTATATGAGGTAATGTAAGACCTTGTGTTTTATGTTCAGTTAGTGCAAATGAATTTTGTAGTGAAAATTGTACTTATTGTGCTGAAGCTTCATTTAAATTATGCAAGTTTATTTTTTTACTATTACTTGATTTATTCTAGAATCTATAGGAAATATTACTTCTATATATTATCATTAACTATTAATTTATTTTCTATACTATTTGATCTATAGCAAAGTTTTTCATAAAATAATTTGTTAGTTAAGGATATTTCCCTTGCACCTTATAGTCAATTCAGATGGTAAGTTTGTATAATATCTAAATTGAAGTCAAATTCTTTTGGAGAAATATTTTCAAAAATTGAAAGAAATTCAAAAACCAAATTATTAATTGAATTGGCTTCATTACAAAATCAACAAATAATATAAGTAGTATTAATTGGTATATTATCTTGGTATGATAATACTTTCCATTAATTGAGTTTATTGTTTGTAAACTTAATTGTAAGAAAATGTGAAAAGGATTCAAGCCATTTGAGTGTATGAAAACTTGTTTACCATTAACAGGTAGAAGTACTTCAGTAAGTAAACTGGAATTCCACCAAAAAATACTGAGATATTGTGAATTTTTCAAATAATAATCTAATAAATGATAAAAGCTTTGATGGTACTATTGATATTTCTTCAATTATAATAGCATTAATCTGACTAAGATCTTTTTTAGCTATCTATTATAAATCTGAGTATTTCTAATATGCAATGATAAATGTATAATTTGACTACCAACATTTTGACCAGCAACATCAAATAGGCAGGTGCCATTAATAAATACTTAGTATTTTTTGTTTGTAAAAATTTACAATTTGTTGTATCATAAAAGATTAACCAGTGCCTGCTAATACAGTTAAAAAAGTAAGGATGTTTAAAATTTCTTGTTTTTCTAACTATTTGTAATATTAAATAATTTATATTGATCATTAGAAGATTAGGTTGTTATAGTAAACTAATTGATTGATCTCCAATAATATTTTGCAAATCCACATTTAATAAAGTTATTAAATTATTAATTAAATTTTAATAATTTCTTGTATATTTTTGAATATTTGATTGCTTCAAAATGTGCTTTATAAATTAAATAATAATTTTTCAAATCAGCCTTACTTCAGATAGGTAATCTGAGTAGTAATTGTTGGTAAAAAAATGATTCAGATTGTTAAATAGTTAGATGTACAAGAATTTCTTTTCTTCTTATTTTACAAAATGATTTTTTGTCAATTTAATATATCCTATTAGTTGGTTTATTTTTAAATAATATAATTGTGATGATGATATAGAATATATCATATAATCAAATAAGTTTTCAGTTGGTCTATCAAAATATTTATCAATTGCATCATTCTAATATAAAGATAATTGTTCTTCTTGTTATAATAATATGGTAGTTTTACCTGATTTATTTCTTACTTCAAAAGGAATAGAAGGAAGAAATTCAACAACAATTGATTATCAATATATTGAATATCCAAGTAATAGAATCATTAAACTCCATTGATCCAAGATGTCTTGCTAAAACATGTTTTCTAAATGCATCAGTATCATGAATATCAAAATAATCTGTAGAGTCAGATTTTGTAACATATTTTGTTATAATTTTGCAAATTAATGCCATAAAATAATGTTAGTGCATGATATGAAATAACATACAAATCTTTTCCTTTATATAACAATAAATATATCTTAAAGAATTAAGCTTCTCATATATGCAATCTAAACAAGTTTGTAAAAATCCTTTTTTAACTTATGATTCAGGTGAAATAAAATCTTCACAATAGCTATATAAAGAAATCATTATGATTTAATTTTTTACTTTCCATATATTACTAATAATATTAGCAGTAATTGGCTATCATTTCTTTTATTATATTATGGTTACACCTAGATACCACTAATAATCCTAAAAATGGAAAAAATATAATTTTTTAGAAAAAAATACTAGTAATTTTAAATAGTAAAGAAAAATTATGTTCAAAACAAAAAAAAGGAAATTGGTACTTACCATATGCCTGGATATATACTTTCATTATATGAACTAATATTATTATTTTTTATAATTAAATCCCATCCACCATTAAATGCTGAATCATGATTTAAATCATGGCATACTGCATGAATTTGATAACAAATTGATAATTGACTGATGCTTTCTTTACAATATTAGAGATAACCTACAGTTTCTACAGTATATTATTAATAAAAGAGCAATTGGCTGATATTTCTTTTAGTATATTAGGATAAATCTACAGTTTTTGCAATATTTTTTTACATTAGGTTTGTTTCTAAATTTCTCTTCTCTTATTAAATAGCTTAATTGATATTTATTTAGTGAACCTTCTGTAAATAACAAAAATGTTGTGTATTTTATATAATAAAAGAGGCAGTCTTTTTAGATTTAATAATATATTTTAAAAGAATATATTCTATTTTGTAATAATAATAATAATACAAAATTTGTATATATAGAACATAAGGAGTGTAAAGTATGTTGTAAAATGTTTATAAATATAAAAATAATTTGTAATAATAATGTTATATGAAATTTTAAGCATATAAAGCATTTCTATTTCATAATCCATAATAGCATATAAGGATCATAAATTTATATAACTTCCTCAGTCCATATTTATCTAGTTGGTCTGCTGCTAATTCTGAGGGGTAATCTTGCTTAAATTAAATGATCATTCATTTTTTAGTTATTGGGTTGTCTTATAATATTGAAATAGAGGTTATACATCTCTTCTTCTAATACAATATTTAAAAATTTTTGAATAAAGGGAATAATTTACTTGATATGATCATTATTCTTTTAATAATTGATTTTGATTGCACAATTTGTTATTTTCCTTCGCTATGATATATTTTAAGGATTAGAGTTGAAAACTTTTTGTTGTAATCCATCAATAACTTTTCTTAATTCTTTAACTGATTGCAAATTTTCTCATGTCTGATTTCTTTTTAACCAATGATAATTTACTGCTTATATATGTTGATCATTCATATCATAAATGTTTTCTGTCATTTTTGTTATTTATTGACAGCAAATAACAAGCTATTTTTGTGTATTTTCCAGCCATTCTAATAGAAGAGAAATTACAACACAAATTAGTCAAGGACTAAGTGAATCAAGTTGAAAATTCAAGAAAATTTTTTGGTGAAATTTCATTAATCATCTTGTCAAGTAATCATTTTCTTGGTAATTGAAATACTTTTCCATTATTATCCTAATGTACTTATTGATATGACTGAATACTCTTGCTCTTTAGCCAAAATGCTTATTACTAATTCTTTTAGTAAATAAGAAATTTCCAATTTATAATATTTAATTATTTGATTGATTCTTATTGGTTTGTAATTTTATTATCTAGCAGCTGAAAAAATCATCAAATAACTTTATATTACTTGTATTAATAATTCTTAGGCATTAAAAAATATTTTAAAATAATTATATAAAATATTCCATATTATGATTGTGAAAGTTCCAAAATCTCAGAAGTTAAAATTATATGACCCTCTCAGTATATATTCCAACATATCAGGGACTGCAGAATGCTGATTATATAATCATTGAATTTTTTTAAATTTTTTTTTGATTTTCAAAATGTAAAAAAAACTAAAATAGATATATTGTGTATATAAATATATTTTATTGAATAAAGAATATATACACTAGGACTAGTCCAGATTAGTGGTATTCTATATTCTTATATTTGTAAGTTCTTTTAATCTATTTTGAGCTTTTTTATATCCTTGTTTAGTATTGATGCTGTGAGATTTTTATAGTGATGATTAAATTTGATTAATTTCTTAGCCTATTTGTTTTTAGTCATTGGTTAAAAAAAACTAAAAATAGACATATTTATTATGTATATAAACATATTTTATTAAATAAAAATATATATACACTGGGACTAGTCCAGACCAGTGCTATTCTATGTTTTTATATTTGTGAGTTCTTTAATCTATTTTGAGCTTTTTTATATCCTTGTTTAGTGTTGATGCTGTGAGATTTTTGTAGTAATTTTGGTTAAATTTGATAGGACTAGTCCTCTGATTATGGACCAAAGGCTGTGAAAACTGGGCTTAGGACAGATCAATGACCAGTCTTTGCTGGGACTGGTCCAACCCTACTCTCCAGTATAACATTTGGAATTATGAGTAAAGGATTCACATTTACTATGTTCATTGAATGACAATTTAAGAGAGTTTGAAAGGTATTATTTATAAACATAATTATCAAATATAACTATAAATCAATTGATAAATTTGATGATGCATCATACATCAATAATGTAAAAATATATGTTTGCTGTTTAATATAGAAGGATTTTGGAATTAATAACCTCTCTCTCAATAAATTCTTTTGAATGCTTTATATATTATAGTGTCTGATAAGCTATATTTACTTTGTAAAATTGTATTCTAAGTTTTCTTATTTTAGTGCTTAAAAGTATTTCTTCTTTAAGACAAGTACATTTTTGAATTCTTTTTTATTTTAGATATTTAAAACTTTCTAGAATGAAATCTGAAATAGAACTTGCAACAACTAATAAAAATGATGAGGTTTGAAATGATGATATGAACAATGAGATTGGATTGATGATGAGCAACAAGTTCCTTTGGCATATTTTCAAGAGATAACTCTAAATAGGTTTTAAAATAGAAAGCTATTAACTTGCAATTAGCCAGTTGTTTCAAGAGCCAAATACTAAAACTTTATAGCATAATTAATTATGTCTCTGCTTCTGTTAAAGCACAATAATCTAAGGTAATTATAAACTCTGGTTAAGGATTATCATATTTAAAAATAATAGTATTATTTTAAGAAACTAGCAATATCTTGACTAATTGGATGCTTTGATATTATTTTAGATTGTTTGACATTTTGACTGGTATATATGGTATGTAGTATGCTTTGATACTGGCTTTATTAGAAAATAAATGAGGGGAAAGGAAAAGATGAAAAGGAAAAATCATTTGATTTATCACAAATTTCTTACCTATTTATATTTAATTTTTAACACATAAAGCTTATCTGTTTTTAAGTAACACCTGGATGAAATTTCAAGTTTAAAGCAAGACTTCAGTTTATGCTAACTCCAATTACCATTACAGCCACAAAATAAACATGTTAATTAAGGCTTAAAATATAGGCTTAATATTTACATTACGTAATTTATAAGATTGCCAATCATCTTATTCAATATATAGTTATATACACAGCATACAGTATATGCGATAACAAATTTTTATGTCTTTTCTATTTCTATACTAAATATTAGATTTACCTTTTAAAGTACCCATCATTATGCAGTATTTTGGCGAATTATTAACAAATTCCTGGAAAAAGACAAGCAATTAATATGTTAATAATCAATAATATCACTTTTAGTAGGGTATTTTAAATTCCAAATTACTACTTGTAAAATATACGTAGATAACTAGTGAGAAAATTTATTTCTATGTTTATTATAAGTGAATTGACAAATTAGAAAAATAACAATTTCATTATTATACTGCATTCTTGATATATATTCAATAAATAAATTAAAATCTAATTACAATGCTTCAATTTTCTCAATAATAAATTTGTAAGTTATTTTTAAACCTGCTCATAATTTAAGTAATTACCATAAATTATATCATTGAAAATAATTAACAAAAGAGACAATAAATTATACTCCAAAGATCTTATACTAAAATTGAGTTTTAATTTGCAATTTGACCATTATTACTTTATTCTATAATAACTATCATAATACAAGTTTGAATTTATAGTGTGAATCATTTATAGTACAAAAATCTTTCTTACTAATTCAATTATGCATGAATAATTTTTATTTAATATTCTTATTCCAAACTTTATTGGTAAAGTTGATTAAAAAAATTCTCACAACTGATGAATTGGGAAGATAAATTGATTCAAACCTTTTCTAATACTTCATAGTTTTCATTATTCCATTTGGATCTATCATTATTCTCACTTCCAAGCCAAGGGTTTGGTGTCCAGCACTCATTTAATTAGACAATCTGACAATTACTCTGCAAGAAAGCTACTATCTTTATTCGATAATACAATATGGCATGTCGAGCTGGTCAAAAAGGTCAGCACGGTTCTGATGTCCAGGTCTGACAAAAGATCAGCTCAGCGCTGACAAAATGTTCATCCGGCGCTGATAAAAATCAGCAGTACCGAACTGACAAATTATCAGAACTGAGTTGACAAATATCAGCACCGGGTTGACAAATTGTCAGAACAGGGCTGACAGATCGGCGGCAGAGTCGATCTTCTTTTTAATCAACACAGGGTTGACAAAATTGTCAGCAGGTTTTTTATAGTTTAAAAAAAAATTTTTTTTAGTTTATTAGTTTTTAAATTTTCTAGAAAATATTCCGTGGAGAATTTCTTTCATAAAATAAATTTCTTGGCAGAGAATTTTCTTTTAATATAGGTAAAGCTTTTCTTTGATAGATTTCTATTGGAAATCTTTTTTAATAAAAAGATTATTTTTTTGATAAAAAAATTCGTCAGAAATTTTTTTTTTAATAGAGGTGAGTTTTTTTTGACAAAGAATTTCACAGAGAATTATTTTTATAGAAATTTCATTGGAGAATTTTTTAACAGGGAAGATTTTTTTTTTTTTTGATAGATCATTTCGGTAGTAAATTTTTTTTTTTGATAGAATTTCGGTAAAGAATTTTTTTTTAATAGGAGAGAAGAATTTTTGATATAGAAATTGTTTTGAGTAATTTTTTTAATGTGTAAGAATCATTTTTGAATTTTTTTTTAATAGGAAAAATGCGTTTTTATGGATTGCTTACTATAATTTACTATGATATGCTATTTAGGATTTTATCATGGTTTTTTTTTAATTTTATCTTAGTATTAACAGCATACTTTAATTTTATCAATTTTATCTTTATAACTTATTTTCTTAAATTAATTATTAGTTTTTAGCTTTAGTATTTTTATTGTAAAATTTCTTTAATTTCATTTTATTTAAAAAAATAATTAATTTATAAATTTAATAAAATTTTCTATTAAAAGACTTTTAAACGAAATTCTCTATCAAAAAAAGACTAACCTATAAAAAAACTTTTCGACCAACAAAATTATCAAAAAAAATATCTCCAATTAAAGAAAAAATTTCTAACGAAAATCTTTCATCAAAAAACTTAAAAAAAATTCAAAAAGATTCTTAACCTATTATATGAAAATTTCTCAGAACAATTCCTATATCAAAAAATCTTCTCTCCTATTATAGAAAATATTCTATTCTCTATCAAAAAAAAAAAAAAAACCACCCCTGTAAAAAATTTACTAACGAAAAAAAACTTCCCTATTAAAAACTTCAATGAAATTTTCATAAAAAAAAAATTCTCAATGAAATTCTTTATCAAAAAAAAAACTCTCCACTATTAAAAAAAGATTCTTTAACAAAATTCCCTATCAAAAAAAAATAACTCTCCTGTTAAAAAAATTATTTCAACGAAATTATCTGTCAAAAAAAAATCTCCTTATGAAAAATTCTTTAAACGAAATTATCTATCAAAAAAAAACTCTTGTTTCTTGATAGAGTTTTTTTTTAGGTAAAGCTTTTAAAAATTTCGTTAGATAATTTTTTATTAATAGGGAATTTCTTTTACTAATAAAAGAAATCTAATAAAAAAAAGAAAATCAAATTCACTACCAGCCATAGAACAATAAAATTAATCAAGTTTCTTTATAGCATACATGCATTTTTTTTTAAAAAAAAATCTTTTTTTACTTCACGAAAAATTTTCTAGTAAAATTTAAAAAAACTAAAAATTTATTTTTTTAAAACCACGCTAAAATTAAAAAACCTGATGAAAATTTTGTCAACTCTGTGTTGATTAACTCTGCTGCTGATCTGCTGATAATATTGTCTGATCAGCGCTGACCTTTTGACCAGCCATAATATAATAAGCCATATAACTAAAAAAAATTTGATGTTTGGATTACCCTCCCGTATAAATAATATGAATTGTGCAACATGAAATGCGTGATGTGTTCTGCGCCCAATTTATCCCACATTTATTAGTTAAATAATTTGGTTGGCTATCATGTCATAATTGTCATGTGCTTCAAATCATGAGATTTGTGGCTTATCCAATTCCGGTTAATGAAATTTTTGTCAGATATTTTTTTTTGTACACGTATGTATTTGTAATTTGTTCCTCTCAGGACGGGGGCTCATTGTACGATGTGATGACTTTCAGCCTTAAAAAATGCCACGAAAATTCACGTGAATTTTTGTATCACCGGCGTCACTCCCTTCCGTGTTCCATTTTCATAAATACAGTATCTGAGGGACAAAATTTTTTTTAGTAGCAAAATCCTATTCGTCACGCACTATCTGTCACTTGTGCTCCATTTCAGTCAAGTTGCGTAATGCCAGCTATTTCGTGTCAGGTTGCTGGGGTAGTCCGATGTGATATGCTGCGGCCAATTTCATGGTTCTTATAGACCGAAATTTTTTTGTTTTTATTCAAGCTTAAATATTTTATTTTTTTTTTCAGTAAAGTTTCAATTTTTTTTATTATTCGGTTTTTATTGTATTCCTATACAGTATTTATAATTAACACTACTAATATATCTAATTTACCTAAAAATCAAAATTTTAATTGTGATATGTTAATCCTGTTGCAATGCAACAACAGTTTACAGCTAGTAACTAACCAAGAATTTTCACAACCAGTTTCAAAACAATAATAAGTCAATTAATTTCCTTTTATTTGTCAAGTCACATATGTGGCTGGTACTGTGAGTCTGTGATACACACTGTATTAAGTACACTTATAAATATCAAATATGTACAGTATCCCTCCTATAGATACAAACTTAATGAGTGACGCAACTCTAAGATATTATTAATCAATAGGATTAATATCCACCTTTTATCAATATCATTATTTTCTGGAATTCCAGCTTCTGGCATTATCAAATGGTTTTGTAAGATCAGTGGTATCTTCTAATACTAAATTAGTACGTGATTGTATTTAATTCTGCATTATTCAATTTATTCCATAATATAATAATTCATTCTTAATATTTGTCAAAATAATAAGAATGAATTTTGACATACCTTCAAGTTTTTTAACATCTAGTCTTATACGTTTACCTTCAAATGTATGGAAAAATTTCGTTCACAACCTGCTTGTGAAGGAGTAATACCAAATAATTTTCATTCTTTATATCTTATAGAACTACAGTGTATCGATACCCATTCATAAGGTAAATCATAACTAAGGTTTTAATTTTTGATCAAACCACCTAAATTGACTGAGAAGTTTTTTTGCATTATTCTTAAAGATAACCCAAATTTTGCAAAAGAATTGTAGCAGCAATTGCAGCATTTCTGAATCCATTCCCATTAACATCTAAACTAAAAAAAATAATCTTAATAAAATATTTTAAAATGATAATTAAACTAATAATTAATTAAATATTTTACTTCTCTAGTAAAGATGAAGATAATGACATAAAGGATGTTGAAATTCAAGATAATGATAATTAAAAACTTGAAATAATTCAGACTTATAGAGATTTGAAGAAGGATGTTGAAACTACCAATTTAATCATTTGAATAAAACAATCAGCTAGAGCAACTGATTTTGCTTCAAGAATATTAATGCATTATTTAATAAGAACACAATTTGATGTCAATTTGCAAATAACACTCACCCTGCATCGAATAATTAACTTCAGAATTTGAAATAATATCACTATATTCTAATAATATCTATCAATAATCAAGTTAGTTTTAATTGTCAATGATTAGTTTTAATTGTTAGTAATAGTATAATTATAAAATATTTATTAAAAAATCTTACCCAGCCAAGCATAAAGTTGAATCTGCTGTTGTATATGATGAGCCTCATCTAGTTTGACACCATGTTTGTGATCCTTCAATATTAATTTTCATGTTTTTTAAACCTTGGAATAGGATTACAGAAGCTTGATGTGAATTATTAAAAACCCTTGTAATTTTTTCCACGATCTCTTTAATATTATCAAGGTTATAAAATCATCTGCCATAATTAATAGCATAAGATATACATCTTATATCCCAAATATGAATATACTTTTTTTCTATTTCTTATTCTGGCAACATAGCAGTTAAAGACATTATCAGTTACTACAGCGGTGAATTTATCCACTCTAATTTTTCTATAATTGCAGAAATTTCGAAGTAAGGAACTCTCCTATATGTGATTCTTTAAAATAATTGTTTAAAGCGACTAAATATTCTTTTCTTTCATGTGTTGTTACAATGTAATTATAAAGTGATTCATTCTGTTTAAATATCCAACCAATTATCCAATGCTGTTAATAAATTATAAGGTAAAGTTCAATTATTAATAACTTTCTTTAAAAAAAAATTCACATTTTATACATTCCTTACTTAAAATTAAACCATCTGCCGTATTTAATTCAGATTCAATTTTTTGGTTAACATGTGTAACTTTCTCATTTAATAGCCCACAACATGGTGGCACAATCCGGAATTCAGGTATACCCATAATGAATGGTTTTCGACAACATTAAAAGGTATTCCTGCCATTATCTATGCTTTTAATAAAGAATGATCAGTACGATCATTCATGCATCAGAACCAAAGTGTGTGTGATTTTAGCTTACTTTAATGGAGTTTGTATAGATAATTTTATGAAGAATTTCGCGTATAGTTAATTTTATTTTAAGTAATTTTATCACATCAGTACTTACTATGTTTTCAAGGCATAGTGAACATTCATTTGCTAAGTGAACTTTAGAGCTGCTGGTTTCCTCTTGCTCATTCACAATAATGGCATGTAGTATTATAATGGTTTACATTTTGTTCTTTAATAAAATAATCTCATACTTCATTTTAGACCTCCTTTATTAGTTTTTTGCGTGAAAGTAGAGTTTCAGCTGGTGCGTCAGTATCAATAAAACGTTTTTGTAATTTGTACACTAGATTCTGCAGCTTCTGATATCTTTTTTAAACAAAATTGCAGCACAGAACAAAAATAGCGTTCCAAACCAAATAGGTTGTCAATGTTTAATTACGGTACTAAATATTTGAATTGAATTTCAATCTTAAATTTAAATTAAATTAATTATTAGATTAATAAAATTTAATTAATAAATTATAAAAAAATAAGTTAATAATAAATTATTTAAATTATAATAAAAACAAATAATTTATTGATAAATTATTTTTTTAATCGTTAATGAGAAAATTAATTATTGTTAAATTTATTCCTCACATCTAAATTTTTATTGGTTAATTAGAACTACACTGCTGGAAATTTATTTATGGTTGTATTACGATAATTATTTTTTATTTTTAAAAAAACTTAATGTACGAACAATACCAATTTTTTCAATTTTTTTCTTTTCTTTTATTTCATAAATAAATAGTTTATTTACGATCAGCTGTAGATTTGACCTATTTCATAAGTATTAAAAACATCAATCAGAATCAGGAAATATACATTATGTTTAACAACAAACAACTGGATAACAAAAAAACTCATGAGGGATGAAAAAAGGCGGAAAAAAATAATAATAGATGAAAAGGTAATAAACGAAATGATGGAAAGTGAAAAGATGATGAACGAAATGATGAAAGATGAAGATAAGGTGAAAAAAGATAATGAAGGACGAAAAAAAAAAATTAAAAAACAATAGGGACCGAAAAATGATGAAATAATAGATGAAAATGAAAATAACAGAATGAGAAAGAAATAAAAAAAAAGGGACGAAAAAGAACAATAAAGAGAAAACGAGAAAGAGCAAAAAAAAGCAAGGAAAATAAGAAAGACCAAGAAAAGGAAGAATGAATGAAAAAGAATAATAAAAATAAGAGGAGTGAAAGAGAATAAGAGAACAAGAATACAACAAGGAACGAAAAAGAGTAATAAAAGAGAAGAAATGAAAATAATAAGGAGGAGGATAAAAAAAGAACAAGAAAAAGAGAAGAAGGGAATAAAGAATAATAAGAAAAAGAAGAGGAATGAAAGAGAACAAAAAAAAAGAAAAGGAGGAACGGAAAAGAGCGAAAAAAGGTGAAGAACGAAAAAGAACCCGCAAAATTTAAAGAAAAGGACAGACAAAACCCATAAATGAGAAACCCATAAAATAAAGAATAGAATATAGATTTATAATTAGTATATAGTATGAAACAAAAATAAGAGAAAAACAAAACCACGTCTTTGACTACAAACCCGAAGAAAAACCTACCAAAGGAAGAAAAAAAAATATTAGAAATAAATGGCAAGAACAAAAAAAACAAAGAAAAGGAAAAATAATAAAAATTACCTTCAATCATATAGCCGAAAAACCCAAAGACCTAAAAAATAGAAAAAGGAATCAAAAAATGAAAAGTGAGGAACGAAAACAAAAAAAGAGGAAATATAGTACCTTTAAACGCGAAATCAAAAAGCCTAAAGACCTAAAAGAAAGAAAAGGGAAAAACAAAAAAATGTAATATCAAATAAACATAAAGAACAAAAAAAATAAAGAAAGAAAAAAATAAAGACCAAAGAAAAAAACATCCTGGCCGAAAAAAAATTTCAACAAAACAATGACGTACAGTAATTATTAGCCAATCAAAATATTAAATTTTCACGTGATCGGAAAATAAATTTTCCCTTGCATAAAAATGATAATAAATTTATTAAAAAAAAAACTCTAATAATAAATTATTTGTATTATTGAAATAAAATCAAATAAAAAAAATAATAATACAATTTAATATCACATTTTTTTTCCCGATTACCATTAAATAATCTGACCAGAAATCAATAATGTGAGATTTTTTCATAATAAAATTTTGGATCATTTATTATTTTTTTTTAATCGTTTAATAAGAAAATTAATTATTAAATAAAAGTAATAATAAATTTATTAAAAAAAATCTTTTATTTTTTTTCAATAATTTAAATAATTTATTAACAAAATTTATGTTTTTCGATTGGCATTAAACAAGAAGTGATAACAAGAAGCGATATTAACCGAATTACAGAACTTTAAAGAATTTCACTTAAATTTAATATAGTATTACACAATCTGGGAGAAATACAAAATTTTTCATAAAAAGTATTCAAATATAATAACGTTTAATAATAAAAAATTACATTAAAAAGTTACGTTACGTCAAATGACTCAAATGTCATATAAAAAATTAAATGTGCTAAAATTTAAAACATAAATAAAAAATCTAATTCATCAGATACTATAACAATATTAATTCCTTGATTCTTTAACATATCAACAATTTCAAGTTCTTCATCGGTCCAATTGTATTTACACTTCTTAATTCCAAACTCTTTTAAAGAATTATGAACCTTTTGAAAATTATTTACATATATCAAATATTCTTTACTTAAAGAATTATTATCTAAAGTAATAATCCATTTTTTTAAATTAGCTTTGCAATTATTAACAAAATAAATAAAGCTTTGTAAATCGACATTAAAATCAAAAAATAAATATTCAACAGATGCTAAATAATTGCCTAAGCTTATAACCAATGAACTCATATCAATTTCATAATCAGATCCAATTTTTAGAACTTTTAACGAATGTAATTCACAGATAAATGGAATTACAGAATCAGAACATATTCGTATGCATAAAGAACTAATATTTGGACAAAATTCTTTGACTACTTTGGCAGCTTTTGGAGTGACATAACTCAAAGTTAACTTTAATAATGACTCATTACATAGATAATTAATAATTTCTTCCATGGAAGCCCCCGTAGTACAATACCATAGTTTAAATTCTTTAAGATGTAATTTACTCTCAGTTTGAACTTCACAATAATCGAATCCTTTACAATATAAAAATTCAAGAACTTCTAAACATTTTAATTTTGATATAAATGATAAATTAATATATTGAAAATCAATACTATCAAGTATTAGTTCTTTCAAAGTTTCTGATCGAAATTCCAATCCCAAGTTAAATGTAATTTTTTCAATATTATCGATATATATAAATATTTTCTTTAAAGGTTGTAATTTGATAATATCCATATATTGTTTTACATAAATGCCATTAAGAGATTTGATCCATAATTCTATATTAACAATGCAATTACAAAATGTAGAAACCATATTTAAAAACTTGGTGGTATTCTGATGTTTTTTATCATCACTTATTAAATCTAAATTAAAGATAGTTAAAGTTTTTAAATTTTTAATTCCAGGTTCATAAGTTGTAAAAATGGAAAATTTTGGTAAGTCAACATAATGTTTCTGGGCTACATTAACTTCAAATTCCTCTAATATTGAGCTTTTTCGAATAATCTTATAATATATAGCATAAATCAACTTTTCTCTGCAATTTGTATAATCATTTCCACTTAATGATTCGGGCAAGGATTTGATAAATTGTTCAATATGTTCTACACAACAATCATGATTGATTTTTTTAATAAATTTTCCATATTCAAATAAAGGAGGTTTAGTATTAAATTTTATTGCACAAGGAATTAACAAAGAAATTTCATCCTCATCAAGACATGAAAGTAATGTTTTCAATAATGAATGGCTAATAGAAATTGAAAATTGCTTGATAAAAGGGTCTCTCCAAATAATTGGAATAGTAACTTTACAATAATATCTATTAACAAATAAACATTTGTATAAAGATTTATTATCAAGAAAAAAGAGTATATTATCGAAACATTCTATAGGTAAAGTTGGTAAAGACATGACTGACATGACTTGAAAGAAAAAAAAAATAGGGAAAAGAGAGAAAAGAGAGGAAGAATATGTAAAATTTGAAATTGACGTACAAATCCCAATTTTATAATACTTGATGTGATACCAAATTCCTAAATGGAAATGGATTAAAAAAAATTAAACCTAACCTAAAAAGTCGAGACATTTCGTTGATCATGTCGATTAATTTAATTAATATAAACAACAGATGTTGTTCTCCTAATACGATTGTTTGTTTGTCAAAAAAAAAGATTCGTCCTTCACGATCATTTTATTTGTGCTACAAATAAATTAACCATGTTGTTTATTTTTAATATCTGCATATGATAATTAACGTAAAATAAAAAAGTATTTGTAAATGATCTTGAATTTAAACCGCGAAACAAACTCATTTCTAACGTTTATCACTTGTATAATTCATGTGTATCCCCAATTCCCCATGCATGAACCAAAATTTGAGATTTACAAAACCAACAAAACTTGTATATAAACTTGTATATACCAATGCTTCAGAACCTTACAATCAATATATCTTATGAATTTTGCAGATCATGTAAAAGTATTAGCGCTTAGATTCTTTAACCGAATTAATATGTTAAAAAAATTGAATTTTCAAAAGAGTATTAAATGTACTTTTAAATTGTATATTATTACTAAAAAAATTCTTATATTTTTTGTTAAAAAAAAATTTTAATTTTGTATTTATTAAAAAGAGTCATTTTGTAACGTCGAGACAAAGAACCTTGAAAATAATTTTCAATTTATGGAATTGTATGTGATACGGAATATATAAAACGCATTTAAAATAAATTAAAATTTGTCATATAATTTATTAATAAAGAATCGTTAAAAAAAAAAAAATTAAAAAAAAATAAATAAATTGCACATCTATTTATATAAATTTGCCACCGTATAATTAAATAACTTGTGTCTGTACTGTGTTTGTTATGTTTAGAATAGTTTGACTATTGAGGTTATATGCATATTCCGATGACCAATTCATGTGACTAGTCTAGTTAATCCGGTCCCAAAAAAGAAGTTTTATAATTGTTTCTTTCCATCATCATCGATTTTTTGAAAACAGAATTTTTTTCTTTTTTTTTTTAAATTTTTTTTTTTTTTTTTTTTTTTTTTTTTTTTTTTTTTTTT
>JADRCO010001594.1:0-18235 GCA_021464525.1 Rhizophagus sp. LPA8_4_AMF | reverse complement strand
AAAAAGAAAATGAAAAAAAGAAAAAACTAACCTTTCGTATCATATTCTTAATAGTCCACCCACCGAAATTGCCATTTCAGAGAAGAGACCGTTTTTAAAAAAATAAGAATAAGATAAGTAAATAAAAAAATAATAAAGTTAAAAAAAAAAATGAAAAAAAAGAAAATATACTAACCTTCTGTACTTCTTGCATTTCTAGAAGTTTAATAGAAGCCCACTTTTTTTACTAACATTTTCTCAAACAAATTTAACGTTATCAATTCTAGTAGAAAACTAGAAGAAATAAAAAATCAGATAATCAAATCTGATCATTTGATTCTAGTCAATTCGAGTCGATCTTTTCCTAATTCGAGTCAATTATGAATCAACTTTTTTTTGAGTCGATTCAAATCGATTCAAAATATTTTATAATAATTTTCTGAGTTGAGTACGAGTTACTCTTTAACTCGACTCGAATTGACTCGTTCAGAGCACTATATTTAATAAATTTAAAAAAGAAGTTCTGGTTAAAATAAATTTATGAAAAATTTTATATATTTATATATAAAAAATTGTGAAATGTAGTACAAAATTAAGATAAAAATCACCAGTAATAAAAATAAAATTAAAAATCACCTGGTATTCAAATTTCACTAGTAATAAAATTAAATAAATCCAATTAATAAAACTTTTTTATAAAAAATTTTATTTTATATATAAGTCATAAAACAAGTTGCTTAATAGTGCAATAATTTTATAGTCATATTAAAAATTTGCTTAGTAGAATTAAAAATAATTTGCTTATTGATCATA
This sequence comes from Rhizophagus sp. LPA8_4_AMF, assembly GCA_021464525.1. NCBI lineage: Eukaryota > Fungi > Glomeromycota > Glomeromycetes > Glomerales > Glomeraceae > Rhizophagus > Rhizophagus sp. LPA8_4_AMF. The sequence continues at coordinate 17,443 of JADRCO010001594.1, read as the reverse complement.
GTAAAAAATTTTGATTTTGATGTGACCTTTATATGTATTATTCGGAACCTGTTCAAACTACTAGAATGCTTTAAAGAAAAAGAAAACAAGCTTTTCTAGCTATGACTACACTATTACTTGAAGCGGTCTTTGTTGATGCTAAAAAGTAACTTCTATTTACTTCCTTAACAGTAAAAGATGACTTCTTCTATAAGCAACAGTTGAAACTAATTTTAAAGGAAAAATATAGAATTACCTTTGAAAACTACGAAATAACTGCTGAACCTATCAGGCTTGACAATAGTTATATCAAATCCATCCTATATAACACTATCATAGAGATTCTTTTATTCTATTATGCCAGGAATTTGGACTGCTTTCTGATGAACAAATCAGAATGTTCTGATAGTGACGATGACCCCGCTTTTGGATAGCAAGCAACATTTACCTCTGACGCTGACTTCAGTATGATTACTGCAGATAGTGATGAACACTAATCAAATATCAACCTGACATCTATTAACAAAGAAGATTTGTTTACACCTGTGATGTCTAAATCAAAAAGGAAATGTGAGAGACAGGCATAAGCTGCACATGCTGCATAATAACAACAATGTACTGTTATACTAGATAAATAAAATACGTCTTGCTCTACTACATTACGTGTTGTGAAAAATTCTTCTACAGTTAAGAAACTGGGCAATAAAGCTTCTGAGACTAAACTTGATAACTCTAACAAAATGCCTATGATTAAAGATCCTAATGTGGCTAAAACTAGTAAACAGGATGCTAATTATGTTATTATAAAATACAAAACAGTAGGCGTTGCTATCACGTGTATATATGATATTATCGTTTATGATATTCCTACCGTTTAGATAATGCAATACCTTTTACAACAATTAGCTGTATGAGGACGTACTATTTCAGTCAGCCAGAAATCACAGAAAAAATACTCTACATTACGAGTAAAGACTGAGATGTATGATACTGCGATATAAGCTTTTGATAATGCTATGTGGATTACACTACTGGAAAATCTTTTTATTAGATAGTTTCCTGCCTCTTAAAATCTGAAAGACAGAAAACACAAAAAGCTCTTTCAAGCGACTATCTACAATATTCTAGCATTGATAACCTATGATTTCTTACGAGTTGATAGCAATATCCATTCCTTTCTTAGAGAAGCCAATATGAAAGCCTACAAACTGGTTAAATTACTAGACGGCAATACCAAATTGATCACCTTCTTCGAATTATGGGAAGCACTTAATGTGACTATTGGGAAGAAAATCAAATAGTTGGATTAGGATTTAAAATAGGCTCACCATGCCACCCTGACCTCACTTGCCAGGAAGAGAAAAACAAATACTAATCATTTCTCACCAAATATTAATCAACTGAAGAAGAATTCTAAAGCTTCAGCTTCCAGATTAAACACTATATCCATTATTATACCAAGAACTTTAGCTTTGAAGTTGAACATTAATCTGAAAACTAAAAAAAAGAAATCTAAGACTCCTTCAAACGCAATATCTATGAAGACAGATTCAAAATATAGCAAACAGGTCCTGTACTCAGAAATCAAGGCCTTGAAGAAGATGCTCAAAAAGCTTATCTGGGACTGATCAGCATTTGCCTTCAGCCATTTCTTTAGCTTCCTGTGAATTTGTGAAGAACAGTTCAGTGGATTAGTCTTCTTAAAATAGATCTTTTACTATCAGAATTAATTTTTCAAAAATCCTTATATGTATCCAATCATATAAAATATTTTAAATTTTTATATATATGCTACATATCTTTTATATATAACATACATAATAAATCATATAGTAAAAATAATTGCTATATACCATTATAAAATATATTAAATTTTTTTTTTTTTTGGTTAAAGCAACGCATTTATTAGCTAAGGCAGTCACAATGTGTTAAATATAGACCTTTAAAAGCTCTCTACATGACTTACCTATAGGAGAAACTAATAAACCACCTGTTATCTTCTAGAGACCCCATGTGTGCATTGTCTTTCTTCTATTTACCTATTGTGAGTGACCCATGGGTAAATTTGGTGTGCTCTTAGCCTGAACAGGCCTCACAGTCAAAGATTGCTGAAGACATGCTGTGTTAAAAATTGGAATGAAATAAAACAAAAAAATTCTATCTAAAAACACAAATAAAGAAACTACACTAGGCATAAAGAAAATAAGACTAAATAAAAAAGCAAAAGAAAAAAACAGTGTATATAATTTAACAGTATTTTTTTTTTAGCTTTAATATTTTTTAAATATAAAGTGATTTTTTTGTCTAGTATAAATAAAAGAAATAAATAAAATAAACAAGTTTTTTTAATACAGTAAATAATTGCCAATTTTTATATAAGTAAATACTTATATCATATATATTATACATTTACACCTGATTTTAAAATTAGTTTATTCAAATCTTTTTTTTTTTAAAAAAAAAGAATGAATGCTTTATTATTGTAAGTTATAACAAAAAATCAATTTAAATAAAGATTTTGGCTTATGGTATACAGTATTTAGGAATTAACCAAAATTACAGTATAAAGTATTTAAGAGTTAACCAAGAATTGATAGTATAATTAATTTATTTCAAAATCAATCATATGACAACTTTTTTAAAATTTAATATACTTGGTATTTTTAAATAAACTATTTATTTTAAAGTGGATTTTTATTGTATAAAAAGGTTAAAAAAAAAAAAAAAAATACGATAAATTCGATCGTAATACTAAGTTTAGTTTCACAATTTAGAATTAGTATTTTTTTTTCAATATTAGGTTTAGTTTAATTAGTAATATAATAATTTTGGTAAAGTTAATTTTACTTAATAAGTAACGCGAGTAAAAATTCAATTTATTAATTGTGATTATGTAAAAAAAAATTATAAATTTTCACATGATTGTTTGACCAAGAATTATTTATGCAGTAAATATTGTTATCTTTTAAATATTCTGTAAAAGACTACTACAATTTAAAAAATAACTGGATTACTGGAACAAAAAACATTTGCTAAATTTTTTTGCTAATAATCATTCTTTTAATAAATTTCAACAATTTCGTTACAGGAATAAAGAAATACAAGGGAATGCATTTCAAGTTTTAGACCAAGAGAACCTGTTTTATTAGTTTGGGGATAAATTTTATTTAAATTTATTGGTGAAATTATATTGGTCGTCTACCTGCCCAATTTTTTGCAGTCCCGTTAGTCAGTTGCCGGACGATACATATGAAACGATAATTTACTGGGTAAGAGAATAAAAAGGGGACAGATGTAAGAGCAACCCTTTTCAGGGTGAGTATTCATCGTTTATATGTCACGTCAATGCTCGTGATAATTAATGCAGTAAAAAATTTTTTTTTGAAACAGATATAATAGATAAGCGTGCGAATTTTTAATTGCCATCTTTCTAAATATACTCTAACATGAAAGGAGAATTTTTTTTTAAACGTGGTGAAATTGTGGGGGAAAAGTGGCGAAAAAATTTTTTTTTTTTTTCGGAAAACCGAAATGACTTACTCAAAAATGAAAATGATCCACTAATTTTTATAATGTAAAGAAAAAGATTTTATTTAAATATATAACAAATAAGGTAAAGATTATTTAACCGATTATACTCACTGAACGATAACAACAATAAAAGATTTTCGTCCAAAAATATTGGGCATTATTATTATAATAAAGCACAATATAATATATGAATAAATAAATATATATATATTGTAAATACAAGTATTATTTGTATGTATAAATTTAGTTAATTAATATTTCTTGTAAAAAAAATTTGGGGAAATGGCTTCATGCTATCCTCATACGAGTTAATATCTAGAAAAACTAGAACGAATGATTCTAAATCCGACTAAAAAAAGGTTCACCCAAGAAATAGTTAACTTATCTAAATCAAGTATAAAGTAAAATAAAAAATTTCTTATTTAAGAGTCAATTTTGGGAAAAGAGGCTGGTAAACCGGTTCTGATCCGCAGTAGATCAGTGAAAAAAGAGTTTTTAATGGCCCGTGCTCCAAAAAAAAATTCTTTCTTTTTTTCTTTTTAGAATAAGAAATAATCTATAGTTTTTTGGAAAAAAAAACTGGATTTTATCAACAATTATCAACTAATGAATGAAATATTGTAAAAGAATTTCATTATTATTATTAGTTAGATTACACAAACTTTTTGCAATCAATAAAAAAATAAATAAGAATCCGCATGTGAGAAAAATGGGTTTATACAATATATACAGTATAAGTTTATAGATAATATAGACAAATAAAAAAAAAAGGAAAAAGGGAAAATTTTTTTTACAAGCCATATTGACTTTTTAAAACTAGGTTGATAGAAAAGATAAATAAACATACGTTTTTATATTACAGGGGTTTCGTTATATACTAATATTACTAATATATTGACTAATATAATGTAATTATTTAATATGATAATTAATTATATTTTTTAAGAAAAACTAAAAAAAAAAAATTCTATCAAATAATCTTATAAAAACTATATAGAAACCGAATTTATCAAATGAATAAAGAAATTATCGTGAGAATAATTGCATAAGAAAGATAATTCGGCTTTGATTCAACCTTTCGACGTAAAAATTAGGATAAATTAGTTGATTGAACAATTAATTACGAAACAATCTTAATGCATTACTATTACTCAATAACCATTAACCATTCAAACGAACAAAGATTTCTCACATCTCAACGTCACCAATATATATATATTCTTTTTTAAAACATGAAGGCCGATAGGGCGTATTTGTATGGAATATTGGCGTCAAATCACATGCTTTTATTTTTAAAGTGCGAACCTTGCCTTATTTGTACAATCATTGATATCTTTGAGTTTATTTTTAGTTCAAATATGTGAAAAATATCTTAAAAGCCAAATAACCATATATGATTTTTTTATCATATATAAATTTCACAAGAAAAAAAGCACCGATTGTCCAACGTTATTATTAATAATAATATTTAGGAAACATATAATAATAATAACGGAGATCCTTATGATTAACCCCTTTTCGGCCTTTTCCTATCCCCACCCCACAATTTTAACTTTTTTTGCTATAAGTTTTTTTAAGGGTTTAGTTTTTAATCAGAATGTAAAACAATTCCTCCAAGAAAAGATAACAAATCAGTTGAATTGATTGTAATCATTTAACGATTAACTGATCTACATCTTATTAACTTTCTAACCATTGGTCTTTTTTTTATTTATTTATTTATTTCTTTCTTTCTTTTTTTTTTCTTTATTCAAATTTAGTTTGGGGAGAGGAAGAGTGGGGAGGGAAAGAGAAGGGGGGGGGGACTAAAGTTTATGGCGCTGTTTTTCCTCCATAAATTGTATAAAATATTTCACGTTTAAAAATCTTTTAAAAAAAACCAGGATTAAAACTTGATTTAAAAGTTTCATATTTGATATTTGTATGCGGAGTTTTATTTGTGCTTGTTTGCATAAAGAAAAAATGCTGCGTCGAATCCTGTTTTTGGTAAAACGCGAAAGGTTAAATAAATTATACGCGTTTTATAAAAGCTTTATTAGACAAAAAAAAAAATACTTATTTCGGTACAACTTCAAAAGGGAAAATCCTTGGAAAGAAAGAACCTTTAACAAATAACGTGATGATAATGACTCAGAGATTTAAATGATTACCTTGAGTAACATTAAAATAAGTGATCCGAATATATTAACGATTATTGATAAGCTGATAGGGAATTAAACAATGCTTGGCCTTTTATTTTTTTTTTTAAAAAAAAAAAGTTATTTGTTTATCTGTCTGGCGCCTACTTAATAATAACGCAATTTTAACGAAATAACGAAATAACGAAAAAGTTTAATTAATTAATTAAACGGTTATTTTTTTTTTTATAGTTTAGTATAAAATCGTTAAAACCAGATGGGTAAAAAGAAAAAAAAAAATCTCATGGAAAAAAAAAAATTTTTTTTTTTCACATGAGATTATCCATTTAAAAAAAAAAATTTAAATAATTTGCAATAAGAGGTAAATCTCGAATAATTTTGATTGTAAGCAGCTTATTGGATAAAAAATTCTTGATACAGTAATCTCCTTGATTAATGATAAACTGTATTACAATCGGATGAACTAGTAATCCGGGGTTTTTTTTTTAATTATAAATTCCTTGGAACTTATTACTACATTCTACATTTATGGAATCAAATCACGGAATAATTTTTTTTTATCAAGGAGGTTCTACTTTAATCAAGTTCAAATTTTTCTACTAACCAATGAAGTCATTAATTTGTAACCACGATGGTCTACCAATTACCGGAGTTCATTATCGTAATGTTATCGTAATGCTACCGTAATGCTAATCTGGTCATGTTCAGCCTTAAAAATTAGCATAAATTATTTAGCATAAATTTTTCACCGGTTTTGGATAGAATAAAATTTTTCCGTTAAAAAAACGTAACAAATTAGTTTATATCATTAGCATAGATCATATTTAGAATAAAATCGAATTAAGAAATACGTATAAAATAAATTATCATATTAAGCATAATCAAGCATACAGTAATCATAACCCATAAATCATATCTAACATAGGCATAAACATTGAAATATTTAGCATAGATCGTATTTAAAATAAAATTGTATTTAGAAATAAGCATAAATCATATTAATAAATACTGTAATAACCTGAGTATAATCATTAAAAATAAAGTTGTAATTCAATAAAAATTTTAATATAGCATAAGATCGTAATCATAAAAATATTATTTAGCATATCAATACTTTGTTTTTTTTCCCGACTGCAAATAATATAATTAATATGCAATGCAAATAATCGAATTTTGGTTCAAATTGGTAGGATTTAAGCATTTATAATAAATTAAGTTTTTTTAAAAACAATTGAAATCTAAAAATAATAATTCCGAGTTCTTCCTTCAGATACTTTGTTTTTTTCCATGACTACAAGTAATATGCAGTGCAAATAATCAAAAATTTGGTCCAAATTGGTAAGATTCAAGTATTTATAATAAATTAAGTTTTTTTAAAAAAAACAATTGAAATCTAAAAATAATATATTCCGAGTTCTTCCTTCGGATACTTTGTTTTTTCCATGACTACAATTAATATGCAGTGCAAATAATCAAAAAATCTTAAATATTGAAGGTCCAAGGTGTAAGCATTTATAATAAATTAAATTTTATTAAAAAACAATTGAGATCTAAAGAATGGATTCGCCGAGTCGGCTTGGTTTACAGTTTATAGATTTGAACTACTTTATATCTATAGTATATAGTTTTTCGTAGTTTGTACTACTGAACTTCATTCATTTCTGTAAATGAAAAAAAATTGAGATCTAAAAAGAATATACAGTCAACTCTCTCCAAGTGCACTCTCTCTAAGTACACGTATTATATATTTTTCTCTAAATGCACCCTTTTACTTAGTTCCAAGTATATATAAATCATATGTCTAAATGCACATCTTCTCTAAATACAGTCGACTCTCTCTAATTGCTCTCTCTCTCTAAGTACACGTATTGTATAATTTCTCTAAATGCACCCTCTTACTCAGTTCCAAATATATAGAAATCATATGTCTAAATGCACATCTTTTCTTAATACAGTCGACTCTCTCTAATTGCTCTCTCTCTAAGTACACGTATTATATATTTTTCTCTAAATGCAATGCACCCTCTTACTCAGTTCCAAGTATATAGAAATCATATGTCTAAATGCACACCTTCTCTAAATACAGTCAACTCTCTCTAAGTGCACACTCTCTAAGTACACGTATTATATATTTTTCTCTAAATGCAATGCACCCTCTTACTCAGTTCCAAGTATATAGAAATCATATGTCTAAATGCACACCTTCTCTAAATACAGTCAACTCTCTCTAAGTGCACACTCTCTAAGTACACGTATTATATATTTTTCTCTAAATGCAATGCACCCTCTTACTCAGTTCCAAGTATATAGAAATCATATGTCTAAATGCACACCTTCTCTAAATACAGTCAACTCTCTCTAAGTGAATTCTCTCTAGGTGCATTCTCTTTAAGTGCACGCATTATATATTTTTTCTCTAAATCCACCCACTTACTCATTTCCAGTATATAGAGATCATATGAAATTTCTTTCTTTAAATGCACACCTTTTCTAAATACACCATTTTTTTCAAATTTTCATTATGGTCCTAAAGGGGTGCACTTAACTTTATAAAAAAATCTCTTTATCCAAGTACTTCCTTTGAGTATTTCCGTTCTAAATTTTTTTTCAGGAAAAAAAAATTCGGCAGAAGAAAAAAGATTTAAATTACAAAGTTATACAGATTAAATCATGAACAAGTGGGCTTTGGAATTTACATTACAGATTTTAAATACTTCTCTTTTGATAGTTTCATCCGTTTGTAGCGTATAAAGTCAGCTTCACTTATCTAAGTATAGATAGCATGCAGGTTGAAAGTTTTTTTATGCTTCATTTTCCATTGGCCTCAATTTAATAAGATAGAACTATACATTCTTTATTCTTCATTTCCAGAGGCTCAATTCAATAAGAACTGCACATTCTTTATTCTTCATTTTCCAGAGGCTCAATTCAATAAGAACTACACATCCTTTATGCTTCATTTATCCAGAGGCTCAATTCAATAAAAACTATACATCCTTTATGCTTCATTTATCCAGAGGCTCAATTCAATAAGAACTTCACATTCTTAAGTGGAAAATTTTAAGTATTCCCTCTAGAGAAATTCAACCTTGGTCTCTTTATTATTAATTTACAAATATGTTATATACAGTACATACTATATAAAAGAAAAAACAACGTGAAATATTATCCGAGTACTTCAAGTATTTCTCGATTTTAAAAGTTTTTTTTTTAGAGAAAAATTTGGCAAAAGAAAAAAAAGATTAAATTATAAAGTTATATAGATTAAATCATCTATATATTAATTTACAAACATATATTACATACTATATAAAAATTTTTTATCGGAATACTTTCTTCCAAAAAAAAACAACGTGATATTTTTATCCGAATACTTCCTTCAAGTATTTTTCAAAAAAAAACAACGTGATATTTTTATCCGAATACTTCTTCAAGTATTTTCCAAAAAAAAAAATACAACGTGATATTTTTATCCGAATACTTCCTTCAAGTATTTTCCAAAAAAAAACAACGTGATATTTTTATCCGAATACTTCCTTCAAGTATTTTCCAAAAAAAAAATACAACGTGAAATTTTTATCCGAATATTTCCTTCGAATATTTCTCAAAAAAAAAAAAGAAGCGTGAAATTTTTATTCCTTCGAGTATATCCACAAAAAAAAACGTGAAATTTTTTTTATCCGTGTACTTCCTTCGAATATTTCCCCCAAAAAAAGGTGAAAATTCTTTATCCGTGTACTTCCGTCAAGTATTTCCTGTTTTTAAAATTTTTTTTTCCAAAAAAAACAAATCCATTATAATCCTTCCGAGTATTTCTCCGAATATTTCCATTTTAAAATTTTTTTTCTCATGAAATCCGTTAAATTCCGAATACTTTATTTTTAACGGTTACAAATTCCGTAATATTAATATACTGATATGGTACATTAAAATTCATAGAATGCAAAATGCAAATGAATTTGGTAATTTATCTATTATAAATTATAATAAATGTGATAAGAATATTCGAATATCAACAATATATTCCTTATTAATAGCAGGTATTGTTTCATAAAAAAAGAAAAAAAGAATATTCATAAAATCCAAAATTTACATAATTGGTAACCAATAACCATGAATTCATGATGCCAACAAAGAATAACAAGAACTACAACTTTTTAGATTACACCTTTTTGAAACTGAAGAAGAAAAAAAAAATCCATCTTTTAACATAATAGTAAAAAAAAACAAATCTATTATGTTTTTTTCGCGATAAAGTAAAAAAAAAAAAAAAAAAAAACGTTCAAAAAAAAAAATCTATTTTTTTTTTTTCGCGAAAAAAAAAAAAAAAAAAAAAAAATACGCGTTCCCAAAAAAAAATGAGTTATGATTGGTTTGGTTGTATGCATATTAATAATGTAATTAACGCAATAACATTACACCAAAAAAGGAACCAATTTTCTGGATATTCATCACTATTATCAATTATAAAAGATGTTGATTATAGGCATTGAATGTAGCATTGATTATAGACATTGATTAATATCATTCATTGAATGTAACGTTGATTCGATCTGCAAAAGGGAATTATTTTTTAAAAAATCTCATTCGTTATACTGAAAAAAAAAATTGAACACAATGATTTTTAATTAATAATATCAAAAATCCTTTGTTGGATCACAAGGACAAAAATTTGTCAATTTTCATAATTCATAATCTGATTTTCATATAACGAGATGATTTGATAACGGCAATGGTTACAAAAAAAAAATACTTTAAAGCCAAAAAAAACTTTAAAATCAAAAAATTCTCATAATTCATAATATATACAGTATATATACATATATGTATACAGTATATTTGAAAGGTAAATCTATGATTTGTTGTTTATATACTTGAATATGCATAATAACACAATATAAATAACAATATATAAAAAAAAAAATATTACGAAAAAAAAGTCATCCCACACATTAATCAATGAGGTGATGATGTGATTTCATTATTGACAAAAAAAAAAAAGGATCATATATACAGTATGATGTTTTATCGTATGATAAAATAACATGTGTCAAATTTGGATAAAAATATTATGATGTATGAACAATCCCATATCCCAAATTTGGTTCACGCATGTGCTTATCAAAAAAAATATGATCCCAATTAATTCTACGGTAATTACTTTTGTAAATCATTTTTTTTTTTGAAGTCATAAGAACAAAATTTTTTTATCGACTCTTCGACCACCTTTCAAGTTTGTGCAAACATTATAATCTGGTTTGTAAACTTGTATTTTTTTCCTTTTTTTTTTGTTTTAAAAAAAGTTTTGGTAAATTAAATGCAAAGAATGCAAAAAGAATGCGAATAAATATTTATCTATTTTTTTAACACAATAAATAAATACAATAATACAAAGATTACTAAAATTATATTTACTTTTCTATATAGAATTTTTTTTTTTTTGATGAGATAAACCTAAATTATTTAATTAATTATTGATGTTGTATCACCACATTTTCAACAACTGTAAAAAACTAGTGACGTAATTTCACGCGAGAAAGTAATAAAAAAATCAGTATCAACTTTCAAAACATTGAAAACATTCAAAACATTTTGTCAAAACTGTCAAAAAAAAAAAAAATTATTATTATTTTTTTTTTATTAATTATAATTTATAAATTAATTATAATTACAATATAACAGATAAATACGTTTAATTAATAAATTTACTTTTTTTTACGCATCTTATTAATATGACGCGAAATGTACAAAGGAAAAAAATATATATGTATATATGGTATATATGTATATATATCTTTATTTTTTATTTTTTTTTTTTCTTTAAATTTTAATTTTTTTTTTAAAAAAAAAAAAACCTCTGAATTTCATCACTAACACTAGATCCTCTTATTTTTTTTTTTTTTTTTACAAGTGAAAAACGGCTAATAGATATAAAAAAAAAACCAAGTAAAAGAAAAAAAAAAGATAAATAGAAGAAAAAACTAAATCATAATTGAAATAATTGTATAAATTTCATGGAATAAAAAAAATGAACATATAAAAAAAAAATAATAATTTGATATATATAATGAGAATCAAAAAACCAAAGCCATAAAAGAAAAAAAAGAATAAAACTTAATCGTTTTTTTTACGCCGTACAAATTTCAAACAAACCAAAAGAAATTTTTTTTCTAATACAAATTTACAAGTGTTCTTCGATTATTGAAAATTTGTAGACTAATGTGGAAAAAAGTGTATAATGAAAAGGTGGTTTCTCTATACAGATAATGCAAAAAAAAAAATAAAAAATGAATTTACACGAAAGAATGTATATGTATAGTTTTTTTTTTCCTTTTTCTCTGACGACTCTGTTTACTAAAGATTAACCTCAATCAAACTCTCTCACTAATTGGAACTACACTCCATCCTCTTTTCTTTTAAAAATAAAAATAAGATCTTATTTTCCTTTTTTCTTTCTTTTTTTGTTTTTTGGATTTTTTTTTTTTTTGTTAAAGAAATAGTGATATGATTAATATAACTATAATAATTATTTTGTTAATTAGAGAAAGATATTAAACCAATTGTTCATTAATTAATGATTAAAGGAAAAGTATTATTCTTTTCCCTCCTTATTTTTTTTTTTTATTGTAATTTTATCTCCACACATACAATTTAAATCAAAACTGGAGGAGAACCAGCAGTGAGTGGGGAGTTGGTAGCATAAGGTGAACCTGAGTAGAAACAATACTGATTTACAAGATCATAATATGAACTTGATCCGATATCAGGTTTTGATGATGGGATCGCGATTGGATTCGAATTATTCAATTGTTCAAAACCAGATGAATGTGAAATAGGAAAATCAGAAGTACCCGGCATCCCATCAACATAATTATTTGGAAAAAATGCCTGAAAAGCTTCGTTGTTATTATAATTATTATAATTACCATATTTTACTTGAGGAGCGAAAAATTGAAACGTACGTGAATAATCATTTGTTGGAGTTTGTGGAATTGATGATCTAGCATTTTGAGCAGCAGACAATGAAACACCAATATCATAACGTCCCATCACTCTCTTTCTTACATCATCCATATTTAATTTAGGTGAAGATTCCAATGTTGGTGGAGAACGACAAAGAGATTCATTCAAATTCTTGGTTGATTGACGTGACATGGATGCCATAGACCATTTCGATGAAGTGGATAAAGTATTTTGATTATTTTTGTTTTTTTTATTATTAGAATATTTTGTTGCCGTAGGTGGTGATATCCTCTTAAAATTAACTTGATAATTTGAACCATTATTGTTATCCCAAAAATCATTATTTTCTACACTATAATGAACGGCAAAGTACATTGTCTTTCCATCAATAGGATTTCTTGAATTATCGATCAACTCGATAGAGAAAATGAAAGCATCAAAACTATTCTTGTCATCCTTTGAATTTATACCTTCAACAAAAGTTGCAGGTACTTCAGATACGGTAGACCAAAAATCAAAAGTGTACCTTACATCGACAGTTTTTTGGAAAGCAATATTTTGTACCATAATTCGACCTTGAAGTTTTCTTTTATCTTGAGATAAATAGATTGACTCTACGAATACAGATTTTGAACTATGTAAAGTAGTAATCACAGGTCTATTTGGAAGAGAAATGATAAGTTCAGGTTCTTCAGTATTATCATCTTCATCGTCAGATGCGGAATAACCAAGCATATTATCGTCAAATACATTATCATCATCATCATCAGAATCCTCATCTGAGGAGGCATCAGCACTTACAGCTTGTGGTCTTTGTGCCTCATTGAACAACTTAATTTGTTCCAGATCTGCATTGAAATGTACATACTTTGGGAAAGTGGGCGTAACAGGTTCGGATTTTGAAAGACCTTTTTTGAGCGATGATTTTACAACCTCACCACTCTTCTTCCTTAATATGCAAGGACGAATTTCAGGTAATGGTAATATAGGTAAGTCAACTTTTAAAGAAGGTTTTCTTGAATATGATTCTGGTGCAGATTTACGTCTTGGAGAAGTTGAAAGTTGAGGAGAAGTTGAGAGGATATCTTTGACTTCCTTTATAGCATTATTACGATCGATCTCGTTAACAAAGTCATTAGCAAATTTATCCAAATCAATATTCTTCTTTTTAGAATCAATAGACGATATCGTTGAAAAAGGCCATCCTTTGAAACATGGAGTTGATGGGGAAAGAGCAGGACTTGTTACTGGAGGTGTGTAAGGCATTTTTGATTATTTTTTTAAAAAAAATTTTTTTTTTATGTGTGTTTGTGAGTGAGTGTGTATACACAGATATGTTAAAATAAAAAATATAAGGGGAAAAAATGAGATAGTGGAAGAAAATTAAAATATATATATAGTGATTGTCCCTGAAAAAAAAAGGAACGGTAAAAATTAAAAAGTTAGTAAGAAATATGTTATTTTATATATCAATCAAAAAAGATATTAAATAAACTAACGATATTAGGATAAACGTCAAGCTGTTATATTAATAATATTAGATAAACGAAGCGAATTTACGAGAAAACGTAAACGCGTTTTGAAAATTCCACAATTTTTTAAGGTTTCTCCTTTTAAATAATTAATAATTTACGAGTGAAGAACGCAATTTTAAATAAAAGGAGAAAAATAATAACTTGACGAATACCCTTACCAACTTTATAGATGAGAAAGGAAAACAATGAAATGAAATAAAAACTTACTGAAAAAAAAAAATCAAATTATCGATTTAAAAAAAAAAAAATTAAAATTAAACAAGAAGTATGAAGAAGAAAAAAATTTTTAGTTTTTTTTTTATAACGGTTTTTTGATAGTGTATTTATTATTTTTTAATTTTTTTTTAAAAAAAAGGTAAAGGTAAATGTAAATATATATTATTAATACAAAATATATCGCGTTAAAAAAAAAATGATGATTAATAAATTCGTATAAACTTCTTTTTTGAATGGAAACCAAACTTTTTTTGTTTAAAATAATAAACAAGAAGGATATTTTTTTTTTAAAAAAAAATTTAAAAAAAAATTTTGGTGGATTTGGAGCGAAAATAAAAGGTTTTTATAAATGATTTTTTTTTGTTGATAAGGATAAAATTATTATATTGAAACAATATAAAAAAAAAAATTAAGTTAAAAATTTTTTTTTAATCAATATCGATAAAATCAGCAAAAAAAAAATAATTAAAATAAAGCATGTATAAATAAAAAAAAAAAATATTTTTTTCAATTAATTTCATATATAAATAATAAATAAATAAATAAATAAAATAATCAGTATATATAAAAAAAAAAAGCATTCAAATAATATATTGTACATGATAAAAGCGCATATATATATAAAAAACGGTTTTGACATTTGGGGGACAACATAAGGTCCATTATCTTAAATATCAGAAACAATTGTAAAAATGGGATTGATTAAAAAAAGATTTGATTACCTTTTTTACATGAGAAATAAGTTTGAAAGTATGAAAATTTCACCGTATCATCATCATCAAAAAAGGAAAAAAGAAATTATTGTGGTTTGAATAAACCTTTTTTTATACCTACGCACCGCATATTATAAAACAATTACAAACATGAGAAAAAACCATTCTTTTTTATCCCAAATTTTTTGTCAATTTTCGGTTGGTTAAAAAAAAAAAAAAAATTTTTTTTTGAGAGTTAAACTTCAAATGGACATAATTTTCTTGGTTTTCGCCATCTCCGCATTTTTTTAAAAAATTTCGTATTTTTTATTTTATTATTATTTATAAGTTGCGGTTAAATTATCTCTTTTCCGGAAATATCTTTCCGTTAATATTTCATTTTAGACAATTAGTATATCAAACGATTACGATAACTCCGGATAAGTAAACATAGCTTGGGAAATTTTTTTTTTTTTTTTTTTTCTTGAACGAATGAAAAAAAAGAGAGTATAAAAAAAGAAAGTTATATTATAAATTAATAATACCAAAAGGGAAAAGGATGATCACGCGTCAAAAAAAACTTCGTTTTTTTATAAATTGTATTTTAGAAGAAAATTGGCTTGCTTTCTTTGATGCCTAATGACAATCTGGGGTAAAAAGACGAGATAGGAAAGGCATTTGGGCAAGTAAGTTAGTTGATGCTCAAATGGATGTACTTGGGTAAAAAATGATCGAAATGTTTATTCTGGGTAAAAAGTTGCATATTTTTTTTTATTCAAAGTGGCGGTAATGGCGGTAATTTGGTTGAAAGAAGAAAATGTATGATGACGGTATCGTTAATTCTCTCGTAGAAATGATAAATATTTGCAATCCCCCCCAAAAATATATATATATATTTTTGAAGTAATTTCATTAAACCAGATCTGTAACAAGCTTATTATTTTAGTCCTAAATTTAGAATTAAGATTTTTAACGTCTATCATTAAATTAAAAATCAAATTAAAATTTAAAAAATTCCCCCCCCCCCCCCTGTTATTTATTATTTATATCTAACTAAACTATCTAAAGGTTATTCATTTGCATTAGATAAGCCTATACTAAAAAAAATTACATTATTCAAAAATTTTCATTCTTCCTTATCCATCCAATCATAAGTAAATTTCCCAGCTATGGGTAAAAGTCAAAAAAAAAAAATTGTATGAAAGCACAATGTTTCACATTATTGGTTTAATTTCATACCATTGTACAGTACATACTTAATTATAAAAAAAATTTCGGCGATTGTACTTTATATTTCTGGTATTTTAACAATTAAACTTCAAATATATTGATCAAAAAGATAACAACAAAAAAAAAAAAAGCTTTTTTTTTTTAAAAAAAAAAAAATTTTTTATCGTTAAAATTTGATTGGTTATGAGATAAAATTGCATTATCAATGAAAAAAAGGTAACAATAAATAACAATAATAATTTGATTACAACCAAAACTGCGGTATTTTATTTACCGCAGATCGAATCTGATTTGTTTTACTGCGTAAATTTCAAAATGATTTTTTTATTTTATTTATTTATTTTATCTTTTTTTAATTATTTGACAAAGTAAACGGCTTCACCGAAGTAAACAATGTGCAGAAAAAGATAAGTGATAAGTGAGAATAGTTGTTATCAAAAAAAGGGCAAGGGTTTATTGGCAATGTTTTACAATTTGTCGATTATGTTGATTATAAAAATAGATTGGAACTTTGCCTAAAGCAAGTGCATTTTTGTAACGTTATAAAAAACAATTTAATTTTAATCAGCTGATGAAAATCCATTAAAGAAAATATTTTATAAAAATTAAATTGTTTTAAAAAAAAATGTTTTAACTTTAAATGATTAACGGAATCCGTTTTTTTCCCCCCATACTCAAAAAAATATTCCAAGCAAATTGCATTTGTTTGTTATGCATATCATATTAAGATATATAATCGGTAAGGTCGTAAAAGTCTGGAGAGTCTAAAGAAGTCTGGATAAATATCTAGACCCTCCGAGATCCGAATTATTGTAATTTCCTATATAATTATTATTTTTGATGACAAATCGGAAATT
Source organism: Rhizophagus sp. LPA8_4_AMF (assembly GCA_021464525.1). Lineage (NCBI taxonomy): Eukaryota > Fungi > Glomeromycota > Glomeromycetes > Glomerales > Glomeraceae > Rhizophagus > Rhizophagus sp. LPA8_4_AMF. The sequence continues at coordinate 302 of JADRCO010001594.1, read as the reverse complement.
TTTTTGAGAGATAAAGGGAATCTTATTTATATTGTTATTATTTAATTAAAAAAAAAAAAGACCCTTTTATTTGTGAAAATCATCAAAAAATCCGAATATATTGTATTGGGACAACATATTTGAACATATTTACCACGTGGATGAAACCAATGATAACTGAAATGGGGATTGACCCGGTGAAATTTATTATATTAGCTTACATAATAATTCGATAAAGAATTATCCAATTGTGGATAAAAATCTTATCATAATTCAGGCCAAAATATCAATTTTTTTTTTTTTTTTTTAATTTCGAACCATAT